>JAOEHV020289353.1:0-24245 GCA_025447995.2 Isaurus tuberculatus | reverse complement strand
AAACTTGAAACCTAGTCCTCCATGAAAACTTGAAACCTAGTCCTCCATGAAAACTTGAAACCTAGTCCTCCATGAAAACTTGAAACCTAGTCCTCCATGAAACTATAACAAACGGCCAGGTCTCATAGGATCGATGGATAGACCATGATAAGAACAAATAACTCTTGAAAACAGGAAAAATGAGGCTAAAAAAGCCCATATTCTCCATACATCAGGAATAAAACAAAAAAATAACCAATAACTAAAGTCAAGTATTTTCAATAGATCGGGACAAATAACTGAAAGAGAAGGAAAATGGGGAATCAGACAAAAGAAAGTCAGGGATCTGGACAAAGTTTTACTAAGGGAAAATTAAAACCACTTTACCGAGTTTGCCTTTCGTATAGGGTTGACCCAGTATTCATTTGTACTTGGATCATCTTCAAGTTGACTCAATCTTTGTTCAATATTATTTGTTTTTGACCAACTTTCCACTAGATTCTGAAAGTTGAAACAGTGAGCTCCAACATGGATTGCTGAAAGAAGAAAAAATGATTAACATGATGACTATCGCAAATAAAAAGGTGTATACATATCATTCAACTGCCATCAAGACAATCATCTTTTCGACTGCTAATTAAATCTAGCAGAGGGTGCAACTCCTTCTGCCGTTTGATGGATGGGTGTTGACTCCGGAGAGTTCATCCGCCCTTCTGACAGCTCTTGTTTTTAATGCTGCTGGGTGTCCACCCACTTTCCTCACCAGTCGAAAACCAGTGAGGGAGCTGGTTTAGTTGTCGACAACCCAACCCCTGACAGGACAGTACTGGATTACATGGTTATACCAGTAGCAGATCACATGTCTGATCACATGTCTGACCTGATCTGACATCAAAACCACAAGATGTAATCAAGGAAGTCACCAGTCATGCCAATGTAGAATCCCTCAAAAAGGTAATAGCAATATATGATAATACTAAAAATAGGGAACTGACTGTGTTTGATGTAGCGATGCTAATGAATGTGGGAAGGACATGATTAGTGCAATGTTCGGCTTGGAATGAAACTTTCATCATGCTCATCTTCAGGACCAGGTTGGATTTATTGTTGATCTGGAATAATCTGAACTTCTTCCTCTTCTTCTATCACAGGTTAGCTCCCAGCCGAAGCTGGTACTCATTTACCGACCTCGTAAGGATGGAAAGCTGAGTAAGCATTGGCAGAAAAGGTCACACAAATGTTCAATTTTCGGTACAGTCGAGGGATCGAACCTGGGACCTTGTGGTTGGAAGGGCATAGATCTTACCAACTGCGCCAACCATGCCGCCATTAAGACATTAAGACAATAATAGTGTATATTAATTATATGTTTCCTACCTGTCATTAAACAAATCATATAAGCAATGTAACGATGAAAAGTAATTGTTTTGTCCAGCAAGCGAAGAACTTGACCACAACAGATCTTTCATTCATAAAAAATAAAAAATTAATCAAATCGAAGTTAGAAATTCATACAAAAATGTTAATGAATAGAGTAGCATGAAAATCTTTAGAGTTTTATTAAACTTTTCAGTTGTTATGCCAATAACTATAAAGAAAACTCAAGGAGTTTTCAAAAACTTTTCAAATAACAAAAAACTAGTTTTTAAGGAGTACTATTGGTATTAACTTTACACAAACTGAATTTACTTGTGGAAGGTGATTGGTTGGCACAAACTGTAAATTTTTCTGAGCCAATAAAAAATACTTTGAAGTAGAGCGACAAGTCTTTTTTTAAATGAACAAGTCAGTCATACAGGCCTGCAGACATTTAAAATTATACAATTCCAAAAATAGGTTATATTAGATAACTGATGCACGAATGAAACGATCGTTCATGCAATTTCTGCAAACCTGTCTTGTTAATTTAAAACTTTTTAAAAATAATTAGTTTTTTTAACAGTAAATGTTATTGCATTCACAAAATGAAAACTGGTGTTTTGACTAGCTGTATAATAAACAATAAATTAAATATTTTCTCAAAAGATCTTGCCAAAATGATGACGTAGCTTAAATATCAACAACTTACATTACAAGACCTGATTAGTGACACAAGATTTCTACTCATTGTCAGGAGAATAAGTGCACAATTGAAGTTCAGCACCATTGCAGCACCACGAGCAAACGGCAAACCAGTCTGAATTTCAAAGTCAAATAAGTTTTATATAAATCAATTGTAAAATCATGCCAGATAACAAAAAAAGGCAAACTGTGTCTTAAGTAATCAGGCCTGTCAATAAAAGGCGTGCGATCGCACGCGCATGTCTATTCACATGCCTAATGAAAGCCAGACGTGCGATCAATCACAGACCTAAAATATATAATTTATCGCTCTTGGTATTTCTAAGCAGCAACAACACTTACAGGGGATCTTAGAAAGTCTGCTACATTGGATTACATAAATTATTATATTTGATTAACCAAGAAATACTCTCAATGAAATAGACAGACCACAATACCAAAATCACTACCCTGCTTTTTTTTGAGTCTGTGGATTCTTTCAAGTCCCACCAATAGAGACACATCTACCATTTAACGCTCAAATCTGAGAAGACGCAAAGGTCTATTAACCATTTGCAGACTGATTTAGAACAAAGGCAGCACGTTTTCCTCAATTATTTTAAAACCCAAGCTTCCTGCTCAGGGCGGACGTGGTTGGCGCAGTTGGTAAGATCTCTGCTTTCAAACCACAAGGTCCCCAGTTCGATCCCGGCAGTTTGCCAAGATTTTCGAATATTTGTGTGACCTTCTTTTCCGCCTATTAGCCAACTCTGCTTTCCATCCTTTCGGGGTAGGTAAATGAGTACTGGCATTTGCTGGGAGCTAAACTGCGATGGATTAGTGTCCCGTCCAAGGGGAGTGTACGACTCTCATCCGCTTAACACTACAGAAACTGGAGATAAGCGCTGACTTCATGGGCCACTTATAGGCTCGTAAAGGATTTAGCTTCCTGCTCAATAGACTGACACCTTACCAACTAGGTAGCAGTTACCTTAATAACTTGCCGAAGGTAAAAGTATTTCTTTGTGGTCCCATAATCCATGTAAGTATACACAAACAAGATAATGTTGATTGTCATCCAGATGATCTGAATGGAATAAAAAATAAGCAGACAAAACACTGACAGGTTATGAACAAATAGAATAGATATAATACTAATATAAAATATAATAATTTAACAATAATAATAATAATAATAATAATAATAATGTGAGTCACCTTTGCCAAATGTTTATAAAATGAATATAAATGAATGTTTCTTTGAAAAAAGGTGTAATAATTCTAAAGCGTTGTAAATGTTTTTGATCAATGTGATCATTATCAAGCAGTGAAATGTGAAGCAAAGTCAGGGGACTTTTTTTGAAGGTGAGAAATTATATACTACATCTTAACTGAAAAAGAGGTCATTACAGGAAAATCTCAGACTGAGGCCTTGTTGTAATGACTGAGCAACATAGAGGTTATTAACGAACAAGACAGAGGTCTGAGATTTCCCTGTAATGACCGAACGGACGAGATTAATAAGTTAATGGCCTCTAGTCTATTTTCGGATAAAACAAAAAACCACTGGATGTTAATTTCCATATCAACTTGCACGTGCACATATAATTATTCAAACAATGTTCACTCAGCCAAATTGGCAGTCATCACGAAAAACAGGCAAAAATGATTTCTTCAAAAATGAACAGTCAAAAATAAATGTTAAAAAAAATCACAAATCTCATAATAATCAGTCATGGAAGAAAAGTCAGTATTAACCTCTTGAAAAAGGGAAAAATCCTGACTTAAATAAATTGATGATGATAATGATGATGACGAAGCTGCCAATGAAAACCATTGTACCAGTGTCTCAGAATTCAAACAAACATCATGATCAGTGTGAAAATTGATGTTGGTTTGTTTTCAAGTTCATAATGCAGTTTCATTTGGAAATATGTGGAACAAAACCTCAGACTTTGAGCAGAGAAATTGCTGATGATTGATGTACATAATTTTTTGCAAGCAGATTATTGATTTTCTGTGATTAGGTGCCCTGTTTTTTTGCTCTTTTTGTATTGATTTCAAGTCTGCAATAGTGTGCGAGCATGATTGCGTGCCTTAAATGACGGGCACTGAAAAGTTAGTTCACTTTCCACAGGCCTAGCCTGTTGCTAAGGGCAACTGTTATTTATCATTTCAATTTTAATCTTCATGTAATAATTATGCAGTAGTTATAATAATAAAAATATTAATTAATAGTGCCACAAAAAGCTATATTCAGGTTATTACTAAGTTTGCTTCTGAACAGACTTTGATAAATGACATATTTTGAAACCAGGTCTACAAGGAAATTAAGATTTTTTCCATGCATGAATGAATTTGAAAAAACAAAGCGGCAGTCTTGTTTGAATTTCAAGTATATTGATCATGAAGATAAAATTATTTTCAAGAACTGTTTTTATAAAACTCAATGAATCATTTCAGTTTAAAGTTATTTGAGTTTAATTTACATGAAACAGATGTCATATAATAACAGTATATATTTGTTTGTGTCACTTTTGATCACAGATTTCTCGAGTCCTTCTTAGGTTTATGGTTCTTCTGTGGCAGGCAGCAAAAGCCAATAAATGTATATTTTACCAAACTTGACTGCAGTACACATTAAATTAAAACTCAGAATTCCCTCAAAGATTAGGAGTAATTACAGAATACCCTGCCACTATTGTTCTTGATTTAACCGCGCCTTTTTTTTAAAAGAACGATGAATGCTCAGGAATAAATTACCGACAATGGCCGGGTATTCTGTAGTTAAGCGAAAGATTAAAAAAACATATTTACCATCTATTAACATCAAATTCAACAATACAATATAAATAATTGATATATTTAAGATAATGGCTTTCAGTATTCTTCAAAGGTTTTTAGGTCACAGCTAAAGCAATATTGAACAGTGTCTTCTGTTGGTAATTATTAAGTTATATTTGAGTTCAGCATTTAGAAAATGTGACAGAATTTTTTTTAACTTACAAATAAATATATACTATTCTTTTAGTTTTATTCTTTGAGTATAAATAAAATAATTATATGATATTATTATTACCACTAAAATCAATTGTACTGTCTTATCAATATCTTTTGAAATATATTAACTTATTGATAAATAACCTCAAGATGCACAATCTAGAAATGATCAAAACCACACAAACTCACTATTAAAAACTGCTTTGGAATAAATCTATCTAGAATGTACATTAATCCTGACAGCTTTGTGTTGAGTTTAGATAAGAATGAGAGATAAAACTAGAAGTAATCATACAGTAGATTAGCAAAATGCGTTCGACATGTTTGTCAGCTCTGCTACTGTCTGGTCGCGGTCTAGACCCAAATCGAAAGGTGCTGGTGATTGTACTGATTACTGGATGTCGAATTCTGTGCTTTATATATAGTTTACTTAAATTCTGAATGTATAAATCGCAATCTTTTTAAGTCCAGCATTAGGTCAATATTACAATTATAATTATCAACATTTGAAGACAGCTCAAAAACTGGTACTGCCTGGCTTTTTTTATTAGTAACCATTAATATTGTGTTTATCGTTATATGTTATTCTTTTGGTTTTTATTCGTTATTGAACAAAGTCGGCACAATCGTCCAAAATTGCACATTACTTTTGGACAAGTGTCTTCGTAAAAAAATGTGCAAGTATTTGATTCGTTTATCTAAATATTCTCCAACAGTTACAAGAACATGCTTACACAAAACAAATATTTAGTTTATAGTGTTAAAATATTGTGTCATTTACTCACAATAACAGCGTATCTGCCAACTTCATTTGGTGAAAATAAAGCCATAATTTGACACTCGAGTCTTGTAGTAGGTCAGCCGAGCGCGCGAAACTGTAGTCGGTCAAAAAACATGTCCAAAGTTAACCATTTCCTTGATATGCATGAATAGATTTGTGTCAAAGCCGCTGTATATTCCAGACTTTCACGTAATTAACTCTTCCTCCATAAACAAAAAGAGTTTTTCCTATTTTCATCATCAAAGCCATTGGACATCGCATATCGGTACTTCCGTTTATTGGTTGTGACGTATTAAAAATTAAGGGAGGGTCACACAGTTCAAAAATTCCGCTCTTGCAGAACTTTGAAAAACATGTTTATTTAAGACTCAGTGGGAGTATTTTTCGTATTTTCTTTTCTATTTTTTGATACAAGGAAGGTTTTCAATATAAATTGTTATTTTTGAACTTAGGAAACTGCAGTGAAAAAAAAACAACAAATAAAAAAACAAAAAACTTAGGCCAGCCTCCCCGTCCCAAAAGGTTAAAACAGTCCGAAGAAAACTCGCTCCAGTTTGCACACGATCATAGAATTAAACGCCTGTCAGAATTTAGCTGTCCAGATTAAAACATCTTAATAGACTTTTTTTTCATTTTTTACCTTTCAAAACAGTTTAATGTCACTAATTTAGTTTGATAGGACAAAGCTATGTTTCAAAAAGTAAAATTTCAAAGGTTTTTTCTTGCTAAGTTTTCTACTCTAAATTATGTTTCCCGCCTTGATCACGTTGTGTATTCAAATCCACAAGCCGCATGGATCAGGTACCTCAGCTTCGAAAGATTAAATTCTGTTCGGAAAAATCTCGTTCCAGCTGCCACTTTGGAAGCAAAGAACAAGAAAACGTCTCCAAAAAGCTTAAATCGTCTGAGGAAACAAAATGATGCTAGGAAAGGAACCAAGCATTGCAGTCCGCGTTACTTACTCAATAACTCCCAACCAGGCGAAAACAAGAAACAGTGTCCAAACTATATGACACGAAAGTTTAAAAATGACAGTGATGTCGGAGTTACGGAGATAAAATATGGTAATAAAAATGAAAAAGAATCTGAATTCATGAAATTGTGGGCCTTTACAGAAGAGACATTCAAAGAAAAAGTTAAATTTACTATTAAAGGGACTTCAAGGATGAGGCAGAAACGAGAATTCGGTGAAGTTAAGACAGTTGACATTGCAAAACTCATTGGACAGCCTGTGACTCAAAAACACTTGGATTTACCAGATGATGATGATACTGTGACATACCAAGTTCCCTCAGTACACGATTTAAGTAAAAACCAGGGTAGAGAAAAATCTTTTGAAGATGTTGACCAGAATATGAATACTGCTGAACCAAATTTAAGTTTTTCAGGTTTCGGTATTCACCCCAAACTATGTGAAAAACTTGAGCAGTATGGTATCACAGAGCCATCAATGATTCAGAAGAGAGCATTACCCCTGATTTTCAGAGGAAAAAATGTACTAATTCAGTCTGAAACAGGTTCAGGGAAGACCCTAGTATTTTTATTACCTTCAATCCAAGATCCTGGTAAGGCTTATGGGACTGTTATTGTGGTACCAACTCGAGAACTTGCAAGTCAGATGGTATATGAGGCTCATCGAATTCTTCGTGACAAGTTGGTTGTGGCCTCATTTGTAAGTTTACTTTTATCAGCTCAAGCTGAAACTCTCACTTACCTAAAACTAAACATAGACACTTCTATTGCAAGTTAACCCTGGCATCGAAAGGAGCGAAAGCTTAGTTAATAATTGGTAGAAAAGATCACACATGCACTGAAATTTTCCAATTCCCACCACTGCTTAGATTTAAATTTGAGACACTGTAGCTTAAAGGAAGAAATCCTACCAATTTTTCCAAACATGCTATTGTTACTAAACAAACATTTTGATAATAATGATAAAGAATTTCATTTAACTTCTAGGTAAGTGGAGTGGAGCTTTCAAAGCAAGAACAGAGACTGAGGGACACAGACCACCCTCCAAGAGTCATAATTGGAACTCCCAAGAGATTGCTCCAGATTGTCAAATCACACCCATCATTATTCCAAAGAACAAAGAGAATTGTGATTGATGAAGTGGACAAGGCATTACAGCCATTACACAGAAAGGCACCCATGAAGAAGATACTAACTCGAGCTTCTCATCCTAGACCTGCCAAAGAACTTGTTGATGAACTTAGAAAGAATTCTAAAGTTAGTTATTAAGTTATTAATTAGTGGTGGTATTTGTGTTGATAATGATCATGATGAAGATATTGATGATGGTGTTGATAATGAGAGGGTTGTGGTTACCCATTCTCTCTTGTGTTTAAGCAGTCGACGACACAGAATTTTATGTGAAAGAGGGAGGGAGGAATACTGCAGAAAAACTCTCGGAGTCAGATTGAGATCAATAAATGTCCACCAGGACTTGAACTCTGGTCCATAGTGGTGGAAGGCATGAGTGATAACCATTACGCCAACCTGACTTCCCATGATGATGATGACTGTGACGATGGCATTGATAATGGTCATGATGAAAGTGTTGATGATGATACTGGTAATGATGGTGTTGATAAAGCTGTTGATAATGGTGATACTAATGGTGCTACTAATGATGGTGTTGATGATATTAATCAAAGTGGTGGTGATATTTTAATGATGATAATGATGATGAAGATAGTGATAATGTTAATAACAATGATGATAATGTTGATAATTGTGGTCTTAACAATGATGATGGTGTTGATGGTAATGATATTTATGGTGTTGATGACGAAGATGATAGTCATATTAATTTAATGATGTTGATGAATTTAATGTTGAGGATGATACCATTGAAAGTGATGATGCAGGTAGTGCTGCTACTTATAATGTTGTTTATAATGATTTGATTTAACTAATGCCAAAGCACATGAAATTCTGTAGTTATTAAACATATATTTGTTCATGGGAGATTGTCAGGGTCAAAATTGTACATTTCTTAAGTCCTGTCCTGATTTACTTATAGTCTTAGGAATATGTATAGTTTGTGACAAACATTTTTTTTGACCATTTTTCATTAGGTTTTGCAGATTCAGTTGATAGGTTCAACAGCAACAGTAGGTGAAGTACTGAAGGAGGACCTGCGAGACCTTGGCTGGGGAGATCATGTTAGTATTATACAGCCCCCCAGTTATACTGGTAAACACCGTAGTGTGCCGCAAAGCATCACACATGATTATGTGGTTTTTGATAGTGTGACAGGTATTAGAAAGGCACAAGCATTAGCAAGGTGAGTTTATCTACTTCGTTAGCATAGAACTTTGGTAAGGTGTCAGTTTATGTAGGAGGGAGGCTCGGGTTCAATTCCCAGGGAAACCAACACCCAGGGTCATAAAATAATTGAGGTGATGGTGCTGTCTTTGCTTTAACATCTGCAAATGATAAGTAAGACCTTTGTGTCTTCTCAGATAAGGATGTGATAAGAAATATGTGTTTTTCTTTTAGTACTAGGGTAAATGGTTTACAGATCCTCAGTAGCGCATCCAGTCAAAACGAAGAATTTGCTATACTCCACTAGTTGAGTGATACTAAAGCAAATTATTCATGTATTGGATATAAAACTTAACTTTTGAATAACCGCAATAAATTATGTTTTCTTTTTGCAGAATATTTCAAGAAACACATCAGAAGTCAGCATTAGTGTTTGTTCACCGCCAACACTCTGTGGATGACTTTGTGTGGGAATTGAAAGATCTGGGACTGAATGCCGTAGCACTTTACCAGCAAGTAGCCAATCAAAATCCACTTGAATTTGAGAAGTTCCTAAATGATTTCCGAACTGGCAGAACAGAAGTTGTGGTAGCTAATGAGGAAACAGTACGAGGGCTTGACTTCAAGGAATTAGATCATGTATATTTAATGGAGGTTCCAAAGAATGTTGATGAATACATTCATCTAGCGGGTCGTGTTGGTCGCCAGGGACGACCTGGGACTGCAACCACATTTGTGTCAAAGTCAGTAGAGGGAGAAGAACGGCGGCTGCTTCTAGAGTATCGTAGACTTGGACTCACCTTTAAAAAGTTGTATTTAGACCGGATTATATAGCAGTGAAAACTATTTTGAAAACAAATACGAGGAACAATCTGTGGAAAGTTGTTTAATAAACTTTATTACAAAATATTTGTTAGTTTATCAAACTTAGTCACCTAATTAAACATCCATTTTGAACGTGACAAAAAGTAATATTGTTTTCTGCAATTACCTACAAAAGCTAAGTATTTGTATTCAAGCTAGAAAAAAGAAAAGTTTTAATTATTA
Organism: Isaurus tuberculatus; assembly: GCA_025447995.2. Classification (NCBI taxonomy): domain Eukaryota; kingdom Metazoa; phylum Cnidaria; class Anthozoa; order Zoantharia; family Zoanthidae; genus Isaurus; species Isaurus tuberculatus. Next base: position 14,128 of record JAOEHV020289353.1, on the reverse strand, counting down.
TAACTCAAATTACAGTATTGCACACGGTACTATGAACACCAAGACATTTTTTTATATTTTTTGACATATTTTTGACAAGTTTGATGCTTGGTAATAGCAACTGGCCAATCAGAGAGTAGATAAGTGAGACAGCTTCTGAACTCGGGTTTGCTTGACGATCCTTTTTTTTCTTTTTACGACCTGAAGCTGCCTCATTTACCTAATCTCTGATTGGCCAGTTGCTATAAATTACCAAGCATCAAACTCGTCAAAACTATGTCAAAAAATAAAACGTCTTGGTGTTTACAGTACTGCATGCAGTACTGTAAAAAGTTGACCTCGATAATAATATAAATTTTTAATAATATCAAGCTACAATTCCCATGGTTCTAGGGTTACAAAACTTGATTTTTTAAAAACTACTTACCATAAAAAACATCTTTCATTGTTAATAGGTAGCTGAATGCCTCAACTTATGTTTGTTCATAATCAAACTACACTTCTTTGGATTCTAAAAATGAGTTTTTATCGTGATCTCCTCATCCATGTACCTAGAAATTAGTCTCAAAAAAGGGAAACTTGAAGTGTCAAGTGTAAAAACAATGTGACTTTGTATGAAATACTAAATTCTCCTAAGGTACACTGAAAGATAATAGGGTAATAATGGGAGAGTTGAAAGCTTCATAAATAAAGTTCTAAATTCTTCCTATATTATCCCTTTGATGTTGGAATAATTGAAAATTACATAGATGAAGTTTTGATTCTCTCTACAATATCCATATTATCTCTTTGTAATGCTTGGGAGAATTTAGCACTTAATACAAAGTCACGTCGTTTTTGCACTATACCCTTTAATTGTGAATGATCTTCATGGAACAAGCTGTATTGCACTTTTATCATAGATTGCCATCACAAAGTCAGAGCATTAATATGTACACACAGTGTTTTTCATTTTTTCTGATATTCCTTCATGTCTTTTTTCATGACAATATTCATTGCAAATGTTACTCAACCTGTAGAAAACAATATCCAATAGAATTTCATCCAAAGTACATTCTGACAAAGCAGTGATTTGTTGTCACGTCAGTTTGAGACCTCAACATCCTTTTTTGAAATCAACTTCTAGGAACATAGACGAGAAAATTGCTAGAAACACATTTTAGAATCTAAATGGCTGAAATTTAACTTTAAAACATAAGTTATGTGTTTAACTTCCCTCTGAGTATGTTGGATTGATATGTTGGAGGGGAGGGTGCTCTAGTTGTGAAAGATGTGAGACAGTTCCAACTTGCTCCAAAAGCTCAACACTTGATATCCAGTTACCAAGTTTTAATTCATTACAGTATTAAAGTGCAACTAACCCCCTATTTCAATTATTATCCAAATATTATGAAAATTGGTTATATCCTTGATTTTTATTTACCATTTTAAAAAAGTGTCAACATGGTTCATGACTGTGTTTTTTTCAATATTTAACATTATTGCTATTATTACGATCTTTATAACAAAATGTCCTACCCTCTGGTAAATGAGTTTCATCAAAGCTGCAAATCAATTCCAATTCCTAACCCCCCCCCCAGCCCCCCTCCCCCTTCTAGTACCACGTTAATTTTGTTCAAGTGGAAGTAAAGGTTTTGGAAGATGAAATGTTTTACCTTAAAACTGAAGTTAGTTTATACATGACAAAAAAAATCTTCACAAAACCCGCAAGATATCTTTTACCTTAAAACTGAAGTTAGTTTATACATGACAAAAAAAATCTTCACAAAACCCGCAAGATATCTTGTAAAATTCTTTATTTCTTTTTCTCTGTTCAAAAAATTGGTAAGAGGTTCGGAAATTACCAAATGTGAATTTAAAGTTATTGAATAAACACAAAATTATTGAAAAGAGCTATTTTTGTGTTCAAAAATGAAAACAAAATGTCAATCACCCAAGCAAGTACAATAATTAATGTTGACAGGTCCAAAAATGAAAAATTTTCGAGAAGAAAAATCTGACTTTAAATTGATATTATTGATGATCTTCTCTTCTTTTACATTCACTAAAAATAATAAAATTTCTGCCCTCTTGTGATCTAATTTATATTTTCAATTATTTAGGAGTAATTTGTTCTAAACTTTCATTGGCCATTATAAACTACAAATTATTTAACAAAATATCATGAGTTTTGACAGAAACTTTTTCATTGACAGTTTGAGTTGCTAGGAGTCTTGCAAACTACAGCAGACAAGAATTGCTTTGGTGTCATGACTGGACCTGTAATTATGAATAACAGAATTTATTTAGTCAACAGAGTGTTGTTTGCTCTACTGTATCATTGTATTACCGCCACCTCGTTAGCCTAGTTGGTAAGGTGCCAGTCTATCGAGCGGGAGGCTCGGGTTCGATTCCCGGCTGGACCAACACTTAGGGTCTTAAAATAATTAAGGAGAAGGTGCTGCCTTTGCTCTAACATCTGCAAATGGCTAGACTTTCGCGTCTTCTCGGATAAGGACGTTAAACCGTAGGCCCTCGGAGACTTCTGTGTTTATGTGTGTATTTGTGTGTCATGTGAAAAGTCTCCGTCCACCTTTGAGTGGTAAAGATGGTGTCCCCAATTAGTAGGCCTTTGTGGCCGGCTAGAACAACTTGACACCTAAATAAAGTCATTTTTTTTTATTACTGCAAAACTTCGGAACTGAATGTTGGATTTGGTAAGGCTTAAAAGTGTGGAAAGGTACAAGAAGTGAATGATCTGTTGTCAGAGTTAAAATTATAGATAGTTTGTCAAGTACTGAGCTTCTGGTGTGATTTGGAAGTGACTTCAAGAAGTAGGGGAAAATCAGAGTTGCCACTCATCAGAAAGTTAAAAATTCCCTGACTTTTAAACAGTTTTCACTGACCTTAAAAAAAAAACAATCCATGTTTACATTAGCTTTAACTTCTTTTGCAAGCCATCAATATTGTTATCTTCAGTTTCAATCTCTTTCCGCTTTTTGCAGGGTTTTGAGCGCGTCGAGTGTCAAATTGATCGGTTTCCTTGCTTTGCAGCATACTTTTCGTCTTTTCCAAAGAAAAATGCTTTCAAAAATTTTGCAGAAAACTTATTAACTATAAACCGGAAAACAGAATTCCCTGACTTTTCACTGACTTTGCCAATATCAAAGATTTTCCCTGACTTTTCCCTGACCTTGAAAAATTTTCGTTTTTCCCTGACTTTTCCCTGACCGTGGCAACCCTGAAAATGTCCACTAAAGAAACCTGTCAATATTTTAGCAATGTCTGAATTCTGAATTTTACTATTTTAATCAATATACAAAAAACATCTGAAACATTGGGAAGAAAAATCTGATTGACTGTGGACAAAAGAAGTTTATCTGTGATAAAGCTCTTTGAAAACCAGAAGGCTACTTGGTCTTCCCTCCTTATTCTAACAAAGATGACTCCCTTGTTGTATTTAGAAATTTCATATCTTGCTTGGATCTTCAGTTTTGAAGAAATGGTCAGTGATTAAAAATAATCGAATTTACGATTGTTTGACAAAATGCTGAACAAATATGGTCTGAAATTAACATCGATCTGGTTATCAATAAAGAATAATTTTTGCTTTGGGCTAGCAAAGAACTGTAGAATTTTTGCCTGATATGTGAATCTGATGTAAAAGTTTTTTATGCATTTCATACCCAATTAATATACAAGTTAAAGACATTGCATCAACCACTATATTAGTCGATCAAGACTCTGTTAGTCAATAAATACATAAAATAACAAGAAAATAAGCAATAGGGATTGCTGTGTAATCAAACAGCTGTAAAATATTTCTTTTATTTGGGATAGAAATTGTTGAACTAGTACAACAGTATAATATAATATATTTCTTGTTACATGGTTAGGCGTGAAACTTGTCATTCACGTAAAAAGCATCAGTTCTCACTTTCATGATGACATCATTCGCAGCTGAGACACATCACTTGCTTTCCATCATGTGCAACAGTTATCATCATTAGTTATTAGGGAAATGTTATTGTGCTCTGGTGGAGATCAAAGTCACATGTTTCTAACCTTTCCTGGAACATAATCCTTGTCAATGATTGGCTCTTGTAAAAACATGTGCAAACACTTCTCATTCTGAGCGAGGGGGTGTCCAGCAACTCTGCAAATTAAAAGTTACATCATTATTTCTAGGTAATTGGCTTTTGAAGGTTAAGTTTCTATTTTATGCCACATTAAACATAAGACAACCATTGCAATGAACTTGTGTATTTATTTTGCGAAACTATGGGCAAGAAGTAGTCATTGCAGAGCTTCAAGTTTTTGAAGAACAGCTAACCATGGTGTTGTGTGGCCCCTTATTTTGAAACCCCTGACATAGTCACTGCCTGAGCAGCCATGTCTCTGCCTGGATGTCCAAGTAAGTTGATCTTCATGCAGTGTGTTTCTTAAGGTGGGTACACTGGTAAATTGTACCAACGTTCCCCCACAGCCGTACCGGTTTTCCCCAACTCGAAAGTTCAAAATAATTCTGGGGATGTCCCCAAACCTCTCTAGATACTTGAGCATTTGGCGCTTGATGACCTCATACCCACTCCAGGTGTACCTGCTTTCCCACTTAGTGTACCCCACTTCTCAAGCCTTAAGCAACACACTGTCATGTTGTCAAATATATCCCTTCTAAATCATGTCCAACCAAATAACAAAAACTCCTTCTCATCTGATAGAAACTGCCTTTGCCTTCTGCTAAATTTCTTTGTTGGTTACAAAAAATTGAAGGCTCTAATGCAAAAACGATGTAAGTGACTTTGTATGAAATACTAAATTCTCCTAAGGTACACTGAAAGATAATAAAGGTAATGTTGGGAGAGTTGAAAGCTTCATAAATAAAGTTCTGAATTCTTCCTATATCATCCCTTTGATGTTGGAATTGAAAATTATAGAAGATGAAGTTTCGATTCTCTCTACAATATCCATATTATCTCTTTGTAATGCTTGGGAGAATTTAGCACTTGATACAAAGTCACTTACATTGATTTTGCACTAATACAGTAAGTAATTAGAACTTTTACAGGAAATTCTGTGAAGTTTATCAAGTTTATCTGTCTGCCACTGTAATCAAGAACCACTATGTTCTTGCTATTAAATATCCTGAAAATTTCTCTGTAATTCTTCTTACTTGTTAATAAAAGCCTCTAAACCTTGTCTTCTTTCTTCTATAAACTCATCTTCAAAAATTCCTAAAGAAAGCAAAAATGTCATAATTACAAAATAACCTGATCAGAAACAATAGTTCTGTAATAGCATATGTAACTGTAGCAGTATTAAAATTAGTATTAATAAAGGTAGTACTAATAGTTATAAGCTAAATCCTTTTCCGAGCCTAGTGGCCCATGGGGCTGGTGCTTATCTCCAGTTTCTGTAGTGTTAAGCGGATGAGAGCCCTTGACTCCCCCGGGACGGGACACTAATCCATCGCAGGTTAGCTCCCAGCCGAAGCTGGTACTCATTTACCGACCTCGTAAGGATGGAAAGCTGAGTAAGCTTTGGCGGAAAAGAAGGTCACACAAATGTTCAATTTTTGGCTGAGCCGAGGAATTGAACCTGGGACCTTGTGGTTGGAAGGCAGAGATCTTACCAACTGCGCCAACCATGCCGCCGGTAGTTAAATATTAATAGCTGTAAGAGCAGTTATAAAAGCAGGATTCAAAATACCTTAAATAGAAAATCTGCCCTAATTTGTAGGCTGTATAGTAGTAGTAGTAATAGTAGTAGTAGAGTAGTATTAGTAATAGTAGTAGTAATGGTAGTAATAGCAGTAGTTATAATAGTAGTAGTAGAGTAGTAGTAGTAGTAGTAATAGTGGTAGTAATAGTAGTAGTAGTAATAGTAATAATAGTAGTAATTGCTGTTTGTCTTCTAGTAATAGTTTTCAGGGTAATCTCTTGCTTACCATCATCTCCTCGAAAGGGTAATAGCCTTTTCAAAGCTTTTCCTGGTAATGCTGGAACAACGATCTGGGGATATACATAGATATAAAGATTTTTAATGAAGAAAAACAAAATAAATAAATATAATGTGATTTAATCAACCCTAATTGAATTGTTATAATCATAGCTAAGAAGGGAAGGAAGCTGGAATTTTGAGTGGTAGTCCTTCCATTGCTCTGACAACGGAATAATGGTCAAAGTGTCCTGTTCTAACTATAGTTAAATCTTTTTACAAGCCTAGTGACCCATGGGGCTGGCCCTTATCTCTGGTTTCTGTAGTGTTAAGTGGACGAGAGTCACCGGCTACCCCTGGAAAGGACACTAATTCATTGCAGGTTAGCTCCCAGCCGAAGCTGGTACTTATTTACTGACCTCGTAAGGATGGAAAGCTGTGGAAAGCTGATCGCAAACAGTAGTCTCTCCAAGATGAATTACATATTTCTCCCAACTTGTTTAGAAGGAAAGTATGTAGCCAGGTTAAGAGAACTTAGCAACACATCACATGTTGTGTTTGGGGCTGAAAGGGTTAACAAATTGACACAATACAAACCTTACTATCTCTGTCTAATTCCTTTTTAAGCCATTCAAAATCACTGTATCTTCTTCTTACGGTTGATTCTTTCAGTTGAAAAACTGGGAGATTTGTCTGTTAGTTGAATTGCATGTGTTAACAAAATTAACATTGTTAGAATTTGCTTTTTAGAACTATAGTGGAAAAGTTTACTTGCCAGATGCCTCTAATTAATGAATTTTGACTTCTGCTAGTAAATTAAATATCTTACTAATGACAGATTGAATGACTTTTAAAATTGTCTAAGCCAGTCACAAAAACAACACCTATTTCAGGGACAATGGGGGGAGGGGGGGAAGGGGCTAATACAAGGTCCCCCCTCAGCATTGGCATAAAAATTCCATGACTTTCCATGATTTTTTTTGAAACATTTCCATAACTTGCACTGACCAAGATAAATAACTTTCCATGACTTTCCAGGTTTTGAAAATTAACTGACAAAATTCTATATCGCACAAACTGACTCTGCCTTGAGTCGTGAAAACGGCACTTTTTCTTTGATATTGTCATGAAGATTGTATTACCATGCAGTCAAGTATGGACCGTCGAGTAAAACATGGTTGGGTGCAGCCAGCTGTATAAATTTAATGAATGTTACAAGGGGCTTGATTGGCTGACTGTATTTTAACTTTTCGCAAAGAAGTTTTATTCGTACCCACCAAGATTTGAACCTTTATACTTTGGATTGAATCAACTATCACTACCACTAGGCCACACACGCAATCAATGCAAATTGTGTCATATTTTCTATTCTTACTACTTTTTCAAAAAAATAACTAGTTAGAAAAAAAATGAACTAGTTTGGTACAAGTTTGAAAAAAAACAAACTAGTTTAAAAATAGAATAACCTAAAAAGAATTTTGACCTGTAACATATATAAAAATTATAAAACTAAACAGTGTTTCAACTGGTTCGTTTAGAGTGCTCAAATTTTATGCAGAGTAGAGCTGCATGGACAGAAGATTTGGAAAAAAGGGACTAGACTACATTCTCATCTATACAATGCTGTTTTGGAGCTGATAGTCTAACTTAATAGGAGACTTTAATTAAAGATTTTGCAGCAAGACAATAATACTGGTTGAACAGAAGTTTTATACATCTTATTCCTATATATGAATCGAGCGACATGGAGAGTGGGAGTTGGAGAGATTGCTGCCAAAGTGGGGTAAATCCGGCCACTCCTGTTTAAGGGGATAAACCTGGATTAAAATTGGATTGGATATTCCTTACAACAATTTTTTTTCATTTGCAGCATTAGTAACAATAATAGCAAATCGTATTATTATCACGTTTAACTACATAACAAATTAATCTGTAAATAGTTATAATTAGCAGCTGATTGAAAGCTTTTGGCTAATTATGATCTAGCTATAATTTCAATTTACAAAACTTCGAGAATTTCAGCAGAAATAGAAACTAACTCAACATTTTTTAAAATGTTCGAAAAGATTCAAGCTACTTCATTTGAAGTAACATATTGCAATACTGTTTGTTGTTCTTACATCAATTTCACTTGAACCACTTAAAATTTGTAAATGTCCTATACTCTGACGACAATCAAATTTTGTCGAAGTTAACAAACATTTGAAACTCTTCTCCATTTTAGATTAGATGTAAGTCAAACTTCTCAAATTTCATTCATCAACACGAAGTAAGTGTTTAGCAATATGTTTATCTCGTGAGCAAAAACTTTGCACAGCGCTAATTACTGTGACTTTTTCAATACTAAACGTGAAATAGCTGTCATAAGACATTATGGCCCAACGCCAACTTTTGATCTGCAGTGATTTATTAACAAAATCGAAATCAATTTTGTGGAGTTCAATGTTTGTTCTCATGAAGTTACAAATAGTAAATTTTGTAATTAATAATACTTTGTTAGGTTTCAGCTTAAAAAATCCTTTAAGCCGAAAAAGAAGTTGTTAAAAGAGTAGATACAGGAATCCAGGAAAATGATTAAAAAGGACAATAGATGATCTTAGAAAGGTCTTAAACGGAGAACAAATGCATAACCAATTTCTGCATAGCTGAGCACGGTTTTTGTTCGAGTTCAAAAACTTATTTGATTTCTAGATCTAATCGTTTAGCAATTTAAATCCCTTACTATTTACAGTATTAACGAATTCGTCCCATTTTAAACACATGGGCAGCTTTAATACGATTTTTACTACACTATAGTTACACGAGAACCTCGGAACACTTACTCTCATTCGAACTTCGTAATCTGTGTATCGTTGGTTTTTTGTTACTCCGTGTGTCTCGGGGTTAACAACGTCGATTTCTAGGAAGTTTGCCGGAACTGCATATGCGTCATCGAGTGTCTGTTTTTTCGCATCAAGCCTTTTAGTTTCGGCTCTTGCACCAACTTCCTCTGATCGACCCGCCATATTTCACTACTATGCAAAACACGAGTAACTCCTACATTCTCTCTTGGCGGCCCTAGTGATATGGGGCTCAGTTGTAAGTATTTATAATGTCCCATTTACCAGCACATACATTACAATGTTCAGTTTCCATAAAAAAAATCATTTTGAAATAGTTTACAAAAAAAAATGGTTAGTCTTGTCAAGATAAATTTGTTACAGATAAATTTAAAAGATAAAATGCGGGTTTTTTTTAAGCTTAGCTGTTTGTTTTTTGTTCTTAGAAACAGAAATACGAAGGAACATTATGAACTTCAGAAATGAACCTTTAACTGCCTGGGGACTGGGCCGATATTTTTTCGTTGTTGCATGCACGAATTGTTTTCTTTCGTAGTTCAAAAATTTACGGAAAAGTTGAATTTGCCGGGTTTTTGACGTAAAATTCTTAAAAATGCCACCAAAGAAAAACAAAAAGGGCAAAAAGGGGAAGAGTGTGAAAGAAAAAGGGCCGCAGATTTCAATGGAAGAAGCGATTTTATTGTATCAGTAAGTTAGATGTCTGGCGTCTGCTAAACTCAGTTAAAATTTACCGTTCTCTGTTAAATGATTTCTTAAGTTTTCTAAACTTCACTTTGTAGTTGTAGAGAACAAGCTATTTTCCGTTTAGTTTCCTTGTAGTGTCCTGAAAAGAAGCGAGGTTTAACTTTGTTGGTGATGGTTGCTAAGGTCTCTTCCTGGTTTTATCTTTTTAAAAATTATAATTATCAATCAATATTTTACAAAAATAAACAGAGTAGAACGCTATGAAAGTTGCATTTAAAGTCAAAAGTATGATTACAGACCAAATTACTCGACGCAAAATTTAATGACCAATTAATTTTACAGTGTCCGATTTTAAGGGGTTATAGGTTTGCGTGCTTAGTTGTCTGTTGGAGTTTCAGTTGTTGTGTGTCTGTTGTCGATTTATTCGTGATTCAGCAAAGGGGTTTTTTGAGAAAAAAACTCACTTCCTCCGTACCAATTCTAACTACAATCCAATATTCAGTGTTTTACAAACTCTTTTTTTCCAAGAACTATTATACTCTGGAACTCACTTCTTCCTGTCTTCTGACACTCTAAACTCCGCCAATGTCAGCAATAAGATTCATACCTGTCAACTCTCACGCATTTTGCATGAGACTCAAGCTTAAGCAAGGAAAATCATGCACTCACGCTTAGCATTGCTATTCTCATGCAAATATTTAACAAATAGATTACATGTTAGCGTGCATCTGTTCAGTAATAGATCACAGAATGACGTCAAACTGTGGTACATAAGAACAAAAAAGTGGCACACGAGGCATTAGCCGAGTGTGTCACTGATGTTCTTACCAAAATTTGACGTCATCTGTGATCTGTTAGTGAACAGATGCACAAAAACTAGGAATCTATTTGTTTTATATAATAAAAAATAAACTTTATTCCCATATGACATCAATCGTGTGTCTGTACTCTAATAGATCATAGGTGGGAACCAATCAAAATGCGAGATAACTTGGCTTATTATATAATATAATTATATCTCACTCACTGGAGTATTTAAGGGTTGACAGCTATGAAGATTGGTGAAGGTACCTGCAGTTTGCAGGCTTTAAGCAAACTGCTGACAGCACTCTCGATATTAGTGATAATCTAAATAAGAGTATCAATTCTAAGTTCTAAGTAACCTTGGATGAATGAGATCAATAATTTACTTAAATTATGTAATTTTTTTTTCTTTATTGACTCTTAAGCACTTCTTTAAAACAGAATATATGAGCTTCCACCTTTTTCAGGTTCATACCATTTCGTGAAATTTTGTGAAATTTTGAATTTGTTTTCATTTTTTTACCAGTTTTAAAAGTCATTTTTTTAAAAAATACTTGGAACAATCCATTTTACTACTCAGGATTACTAACTAAAGCAAGATGCCAATATGAAGGCACAACCTTAAGTATAACTGGATTGCATTTTGTTTATAAAGCTAGCTAAATCCTTTTCCGAGCCTAGTGGCCCATGGGGCTGGCGCTTATCTCCAGTTTCCGTAGTGTTAAGTGGATGACAGTCATTGACTCCCCCTGGACGGGACACTAATCCATCAATGGTACTCATTTACCAACCTTGTAAGGATGGAAAGCTGAGTAAGCTTTGGCGGTAAAGAAGGTCACACAAATGTTCAAATTTTGGCAGAGCCGAGGAATTGAACCTGGGACCTTGCGGCTGGAAGGTATATCGTGCCAACTACGCCACCATATTTCAATTATGAAAAACATGTAATTCTTTTTTTATGCCAGGTTGGATATCAAGTCAAATACCAAACAAGATCTGTTTTATGAACTAAAGAGTTTACAAGAAAAAAATGAGAAGCTAAAAGCAAGGGTATGTAATTCTTTCTTGTAGGTTGATTGAGCAGTGAATTTTGGGTCAGTTCTGATTGCTGACAAACTACCCATCTACCTCCCTCTCAAAAGTTTTTGTCAACATTTTATGACATTGTTAACATTTATGATTTTCATTTAATATAGAATAAAAGGCTGAAAGAGGAACAGCTGATGCACATCAAGACTCTTCTTAAACAGGCTAAAGAGAAGGACAAGGAAGTTGAACAAACTGCTGAGGTTGGCCACGAACAGGTGGAGATAGCATTGCTGGAGAAGTTTGATGTATTGAAGATAGAAGAAGCAGATTATAAAGGTAGAGAAAATATGTTTTTGAGTAAGTCCTGGGGAGTCAGGTTGGCCTAGTGGTTATGCCTCCCACCACTATGGGAGGTCTTTTAAATTAGGCTGTTAGCTATTTGTTTTGGTGCCCTTTGACAATTGCCTTGGTGCCTCATTTTTGGCAAAAATCTTGAGTCCAAAATGGCCATGCCCCTAAAATTAGAGAGTTCAAGGCCTGATAATATTATTAAGAGCTCGAATTTTAAAGGAAGAGCCATGGTTTACTGGAAGCTTTAACATCCACACATGAACAGGAAATTAAATTTTGATACAACTTGGAAACTGATTTCTGATTTCTTATTATTTTTAATATGACCACTGAGGTTCAAGAAATGAATTTTTTGTACTGTTTTAGATTGTACAGAAATGGTGGAAAGAAAAGAAAATGAGATTGAAGAAGTGAGGAAGGAAGTGAAAAAAATATTAAATTACAAGGTAAAATTTATTAAATATGATTACTAGATTATGTTAACTTTAAACTGCCACTTACTTTAATTTTTTTGGCCCAAATTATTTAGCATATAATTTGAAGTACTTCTGCGAAAAAAATTTTGATGTTAGTAGGTCAAGTGTTTTTTTAACAGTTGCTCAAAAGACAAAGTAGAGAAATTTTCAGCCACTTTGTTCTTTTGGTTCATGGTCACATTTTCAGGGGACTCGGTTTGTAATGGCATTTTCAGACTTTCTCCTTCGACTTTCTTTTGACCAAGTTATTCTGACAGTTACTTGACTCACTGCTGGAGGAACAGCCGCAATAACTGTAAGAAGAACTCGCATCTTCATCTGCATTTAAAACCTTCAACTGAATCATACTCGTGGTTATACTTTCTGATCCAAAGTTGTCCGGGTATATATGACATCATAGCCCAGTACACCTAAAGCACAGCCGTTAACGATGAAGATGCAAACTTCAAAATAATAAAATGCAAATAAAAAATTTTACTAATATATTCGATTTCACAAAATTTTTTTTTTAAATTCCTTACCATATTTTGCTGTGTATTTGTCGACCCTTCAACACCTGAAATTTAGTTTAGATCTAAAAATTGCCATCGACTTGTCTTATACACAGATCAAACACAAAAATTTTCTTAACACCCCTCAAACTCTATAAAAACGTTTTGGAACTAGCAATTACATGATAAGTACTTGAACTTTGATTTCTGCAACAATTACACTGGCTTCCTGTTGAGTACAGAGTTATGCTTAATGCTTACATGATATGGCCCCAATTTATCTTAGAGAACTTTTACATGTGTACGCACCAAAGAGATTATTATGCTCATATTTTAAAGCAGTAAGACTGGAAAATGTAAATTTTAAAACTAAAACTTATGGCTATTGCTATTATTCATTCCACGCTCCTTATCTTTGGAATTCTCTACCTGAAAACAAATTAGATCTATATATAGGTAGTTTGTTTAAATCTCAGCTCAAAACTCATATGTTCAAACTTGCTTTTAATCTGTATTAGTATTTTCGTACTTCATATTTATTGTAAATCATTTAAAGAATAAGTGCAGCTATATATTAGATTATTTTATTATTATTAATATATATATTAATTGTATTCAATACAGGTCTGTAAAAATATTTTACATTGTTAGTTGTTGACAGTTTAGTTGTTAGTTGTTTTACATTGTTTATTTAATAAACAGGAGAAAGGGCGACATGAACATGAAAAGCATATGAAAGTTCTTAAACAAGAGCTGGTTGATATGGAAGAATCACATTCAGATATTGCAGGTAATTAATGTACATGCCTATATTATCATAACCAGGCCCATACGCAGAAGGGTGTGCACGCACCCCCCCAATGGTCATAAAGGTCCGCAAAAGTCCACTTGATTATAAAAGTAATGAATACAGATATATATGACTTGTTAGATACAATAAGTTCGGCGTTCTAGATTCCGCCATGAGCTCACATTTTCATTAACTTTTGAGATAACGATGAAACATATTTTCTTATGAAAACAATGTGTCCAGCACAAAGAAACTTTTTTCTCAAAAAACATTGATATAGGTGAATATCAAACAGGTGCAGCCCAAATAGTTCATTCCCTTATAATGTTTTTAAAACAAAGAATCCATAAAGAAATATTCTAAGCTGTGTTTTTTAACATTTTGTGAAAATATTTTTTTAAGGAAGTCTAAAAGTGTCTCCACTCTTTTGTTTTGTTGTAGATCATCTTCAAAGGAGCTTGAAAATAGCTAAGGAGGAAATTGAAGCATATACAGAGAGTACACTTGCAAAGCAGAAAGACATTGCATCTGAGGTGATGTTTCAATTCTCCTACATCCAGGGGCGTACCCAGTGGGTGGTTCCAGGGGTTCCGGAACCCCCCCCCCTTTTTCCACCATTCTTTTTTTAATACGTACGAAAAGCTAAATCCTTATACGAGCCTAGTGGCCCATGGGCCGGCGCTTATCTCCTGTTTCTGTAGTGTTAAGCGGATGAGAGTCATTGACTCCCCCTGGACGGGACACTAATCCATCACAGGTTAGCTCCCA
>JAOEHV020289158.1:0-11906 GCA_025447995.2 Isaurus tuberculatus | reverse complement strand
TTTGGTAATCGCAAAATATCGTGATTTGTCATTGTCTCGCAAATTAATTATTTGCCTCAGCCTTCGGCTTCGGCAAACAATGAATCTGCTCGCCACTGACAAATCACGATATTTTGCTCAACCTCATCCAATAATTGTTTATTGTTCGCGACCGCGCAAAAAGGGGATCTGGGGAGAGTTAAGCAGTGACGTCAAATCCGCCACTCGACCCATTCCCCGTTAAGCTCGGTCAAGAACCAAGATGAAGGAATTTTGACGTACTTTGAAGAGCCACAGAAAATCGAGGATTAAGCAAATCAGAAAATTTTTGCGGCAAATTACTCCACAAATTACGCTTTATTATTTTAGCGAAAAAAAATGTTTCGGTGTTAGGTGCACTTTAACAAGCAAAATCACTTTTCGTTGTTAACATCTATTTCAAAAGTTTTTATATTTTACTTTTATGCTGGCATTTACATTATGGCAGGAGAAGACCAAAGAGTTAAAAAAGGGTCTTAAAGTTTTGGCCAGACAACAATCTGCAAGAAATGAATCTTTTAATATAATGACATTCCTACACAAGTTACAAATACCACGCTAAAGTCTTAGACCCCGTCCATACGGATATTTTTTCTTCGTATTTAAAAAACTCTGTGTCCATACGTAGCGTTTTCGAATCGTATTTAACCGTCCACACGTATCCGCCAAAACGATTCGAATACGCTCGGTTTTACTTACAAACATGCGTGCTCGTGCGCTCTCTATGGTTACCATATGCTAATTAGCCCCGAAATAGACCGAAACCTACATTTGACGTCATCGTATTTGAAAAGCTCCTTTTTCCCCCGTCCGCACGAATACGATAAATCTCCGTTTTCAAAAATCTCCACTCTGGAGAGCGTATTTAAAAACATTCCGTTTTCGGTGCCCGAAAATACCCGGGTATGTGTTGACGAGGTATTAATCCTGCATGACTTTTTCTATTCGTTTTGTAATTGGTTCATTCAGGATCCTATTTAATTGATTTTTTTTTAATGAAAAATGACAAATGCGAGTTAAATGTGAAATAAAACGTTTCTAAAAGGTCTCCTCAAGAGTAAGTTTCCAATATTTTTTGGCTACTACCTAGAAGAGGCAAAGCTATTATGTTCTGGTATTGTGAAAAAAAATAGGACGTCTGATTTGAACTTTCAAGACTTGTTTTATCGCTTTTTAGAACTCAACTGCCATCTCGAGCAGTTGTCATTAAAAGAAATTTTCAAAATAATATAAATGTTTACAAAAAAAGAAACTTTACATATTTGAGTAAGTGATTCAAAGATGGCTCTAAACCAACATTTTATCAATTTTTTAATCAATCACTCTTTTTTCTTGAAATTATTAGGAGTGAATTATGTTTCATAAAAATTAGCTTTCAAAGATTGGCAGAGAAGAATTTTCAAAAGCTTATAGCAAACTGCATCATCAAGATAACTGAAGTTGTGATCAGTTTTTAACTAGTTAGCTTCAGCGTGTAATTGGCTAAAAGGAATTGTGATTTCACTACTTTCTGGCCGAATCAATGAAACAGGTCATCAAAAACATAATAACCATTCTTAATTGGTTTTAACTTGATGCCTTGAATTGAAGTTAGTTTCTTCCAAAAGAGGACGCATTGTTTCTGTGCGAGTGATCCCCAAAGCACGAGAAAATATCATTGCAGTTAGTTTACAAAGGAGAAAACACAAACGGCATGTTAGGGACAGAAAAGCTAATACAACTACAAAGAAAAACACAACTGGCAAGAAAGCCAGTAAGACAATTTCAGTCCACTCTAACAGACTAAATATGTCTTGGGCAGAGCCCTGGGGTTCAGTTGCTAGAGCTACAGTAGATGATTTACACAAACTAATCGTTGCCAGAGCAACAAGAGCGGTCAAAGAGACAAATTCGGCAGAATTAGCGTTTCCATTACGATAAGGTTTCGTCATTGCATGATGCAAGAGAATTAGAGCACAAACGAGCGCCATAAAGAAAAGGCGCATCATTGGTTCGGTGATGAAGGAAGTTAAAGCAACTAGGACAAATCGACGACCAATTAAAACGCTCTCCCAATATAGAACTCCTCTGGATTCTTCGGTTGGTTCCCTAAAAGGTCCATAAAGAACTTGTTCAAGAGCTTCCTTAAATTTGTCACGTGGAACATCAGCCTTATTTTCCCTACGCAACAAAAGCATGAGCCAGCAGATGAGACAAGGCAGCGGAAACACACAAGAGAGTAACATCCACTTGGAGGTAATTTTCCCATGATACAACATGACTGAGCCCCAGGCCAACACGAACACAAACGGCACTACATACATCGCAACAAAGCACATAGCTATGTACTGCCACCATTGAAAGCAAACAAACCCTGCACTCGCGAACAAGCGACTTTCTGACTCGATATGAACGCAGCGTAACAATCGCAAAGACACATTAGCTAGTGTGACGTATCCTAGCAACAGGGTCTCCAAAGCAGCAGCAAAATAGGGCCCTTTGTTCGAGGGTCCTTGTCTTAGCACTTTATTCACCAAGCAGTGAAGGCAGTATATCACCCAAATGGAAGCCAAAGTGGCAAAGACAAAAAATGTTTGAAAGAGTTGCTTTGTAACCGCGTTTAGTCCGGGAAACGGGCACGCAGTGACGCCATCAGAAAATTTCGGCTGAAAGTTAAAAATCCCCATAATGGGGAAAACAACTTTAGTCTTAATGATTGTCTCTGTAGAGGTTGATATGACAAGAAGGTTCGATACTTGATAAAAGTAAAAGACGATTTTCAAAAATCCAGATGATTGGCCTGTATCTTCGTTGCAAGGTATCTGTGTTGATAATTCACTTGTTTCTCGTAATGTCTGTTCATTGTTTCGAAATAATGTTTTAAACCACAAAATCTGTTTACACGCGTACGTAATAACAGGAGGCTTAGTGATAAAGTAAAGAGCCATTCCTATGATTACAATTAAGGAAATTATCCAGAACAAATTATTGTTGCAGAGACTATCCCTTCTACAACATGTCGAGAAAAGCGTTTCAGAAAATCCGGGCTTACAGTCACCACACAGAATTCCTGTACGGTTTCCTTGGCAACCATTGTATTGTTCGGAGTTCAAACGCGGTGGTCGACAGTAACCCGTTGGACAGCGAATAAATATTAACTCTGGCGATAATCGAGAGACTCTAAATCCCCAGTAGTTAGGTTTTGCCTTGATACCGTGGGTACAGTCTGCTCCATATGGGCAGGGAAAGCAGTGGAACTCATTGCGAATTCTTAAACCTGAAGACCTTCCCCTTTGAATACTGTAGAAACCAGTATTACAGAATGAGCATGAAAGTCGAAGAGCAGTTACTTGACGGTTACATTTTTCATTCTCTTGATATGAATAAGACGAGTTCAACATTGTTAGTTTAGACCCTGCAGGACAGACCACTGAGGAAGAATTGTCAAACTCTACAACTCCACCTACATAGACCGCCATTAACAGGTTTGAACCAGTTTTACTTGCTTTCAAATCAGTTACTGTGTTATTCAGCAACAAAGGACCCCCACTGTATGATTGAATGAAGGACGAGATAAACATCTGATGAGGATTAAGAACTTTCCAGCCTACGTAGCTACCTGTCTGTACAAAAATACTGTTGATAAAATTCACATTACTTGAACCGTAGTTACAAAAATGACCTCCTTGAACCGCAGCAAAGTTGTTTAGAAAACTGCAGTTTTGAAATGTGGTTTTTCCATTCATCACAAAAAAGGCTCCTCCTTCAGAAGCTACATTTGCTTCAAAGTGTGTTCTCGATACGTGAGCAAAGTTTTTGTACTTCCACGAGCGCTTCGGTATAATTACCGGAGGTATGGGTGTAGGGCTTCTGCAACCGGAGTGGAGCAAAATGTCTCTAGACATGGCGATATGCACAGCCCCTCCAAATGCCTTCATAGCTTTATTGTTTTTGAAATACGAACTGGTGATAAAAATCTTCGAGTTGTTATTTGCCTTGATGTATATAGCTCCACCTTCATTAGTTGAAAAGCAATGCTGGAAAGTGGTGTTAGTAATGTTCACAGTGAAATTCAAACCACTGATTGCCAATGATCCTCCCTGACTAGCACTGTTTGCCGCAAACAACGAATCACTGACGGAAAATTCACGAATATTATCAACAAAAATTACTCCGCCTGGAAACTCTGAATAGTTCTGTTCAAAAATGGTTCTGTGTATGGTAAAATCTGCGCTACAACCCTGAGAATTAATTGCGCTTTCCTGGTTCCTTTTGAAAGTTGAATAGCATATTTTCAAACTGACTTTAATTGCATTTCCTACGCACGACAGAAAAAGTCCAGTGCCAACACTTTGAGAATAATTGTCAACAAATGTCGTCGCGTGAAAGTTTAGGAAAGCCGTGCTTTCTGTTTGTAAGTAAATTGTCGCTCCTTCTGAGGTATCAAATCTGTTATGCGAGAACAGAACATCAACTGCAGTAAAGTTAATAAAGCCCGGGTGTTTGCTGTACGTTTTACTAATGCTAATTACACCGCCAAAACTATGACGGCTTACGCTAGTAATTGAATTGGAGTCGAAAATGCAATAAGAGATCAGGAACTCAATTTCAGAGGTGGAATCAACACTCACTGCAGCGCCATTTGGCGGTCCAGCAACGGAAGAACAATTTTGGAAATTCACCTGCTTGAAGACAAAAGTTATTTGGCGTCCTTTCATGAGAACGATTGCTCCCCCGGGCCCTAATGCAACATTTGAACTTATTTCACAACTTTGAAACAGCAAACTCGCAACTGTAGCTTCGGTAAGACTGAAAACAAACACACTTCCTGGTCCACTTACAAAATTATGAGAAAAGTTCGAGTTCGTGCTTGTAAAGGAAAGTCTGTAAGTGGCTCTAATGTAAAATGCGCCCGCTACGTCGGATTTATGATCCGTAAAACTTGAACCAGACAAACTAACAGTTACGTTTTCAGCATCTATAAAACCTATTCCACCGAGACCCACAGTAACCGTGTTAGAGAAATGACAGTCATTGACCGATAAATCTAAAGACTTGCTTTTTGAGTACACCACTCCTCCATTGGGCACCAGTGTGTTGTTGTTGTTAATAACAGTAGCTTTAAGAAATGTTAGCTTTACATTCTCCGCGATGATGGACATTACCTTTGCTCTGTTGTTAACAATTTTACTGTTAACCATTTTTACAACAACATTCGAAGTTTCCAACTCCCACAAGGCGCCAGCATTCTGTATAAAATTTCTTACGACAGTGATATCTATCATTAAAATCTCGGCTGAGCCGAAGATGTTACGCAAATAAAAGATATTTGAAGAATGATTGCTGTAAAGAATATTTTGGAATCGAATGTACAAGTTATCCGTTGGCTGTGTGCTGTTAATGTTAAATATTCCACCTTTGGCTAACTGAGTATTTTCTCTTTCCCACCTTGTAGCACCATTTCTATTGAAGACAGAGTTCTGGATGGTTAAATTGATTTCAACTTGTTTCTTTTGTCTTGCTGTGTTCAACATTGATATACAACCTCTATTGTTCTCAAAGACAACGTCATCTAGAGACGCATTAAACACGGTTAGAGACACCACTTTCCAGTTCATTGCCCATGTCGTGCTTTTTAGAAATACACAATGTTTTATACTGATCAAGACATCTTGGAAGTCAAGACGAGATTGCTGGAAAATTAGCTCAGAAAAACTTACATATATTGGCGTGCTACTGTGTGTACCGTTCATTAGCCAGCTTCGTCCCTCTCCGCATCTAATATAAGCTCGTGATCGGAGTCCTTCGAAAGCCAAGCTTTTGTTTACATAAACCCCCGGATATTTTGACCCAAGGGGATTGCAGTCATACGGCATTAGGACTGTTCCGGTACCGTCGATGTAAATTGTCCCACCTGAAATTGCATTCTTTACCGCTCTTGATATACTCTTACACGGAAAGGACTGTGCGCCACAATCGAAACTGTCTTTCCCTTTTGCTCGTGAGACGTAAATGCTGAGGTCGCGAGAACTCGCAATCCATGCTATGAAATTAAAACATCAAAAAATTTTAAAAATGTTTTCGAAACAATTAATAGAGCTCTTACCTTTAACTTTGATTTAAATTTTTATCGATTTAAATTAAGATGGATTAAGTTAACGCATATTTTTGAAATTATCGTTTATTAACTGCATTGTTAATTTCCTTTACAAACGTTAAAGTACCACGAGACGAGAGGCAGTGAAGAAGTTCAATAATCACTTTACCTTTTGCAATTTACTTTTCAATTATTTTGATACGTTAGGAACAGGTATTTTGAGTAAAGTGTAATCAAATTTCTCTGCCAACCCAAAAGAAATACAAAATTCTCCTACATAATCAGTAAAAAATTGTCTTTATACTTTCTACATAACTGAATAAACTATAAAATTCTAGGAAAAATGCACCCCTACTTTCCAAGAGCTATTTTTATGTTACATTTGCTTACTTTACCTTACATCTATGATTAAAAGTATCATTTTTACACTTAAACCCTCCAATTTGCCTCTCTTTCGCAATCTGTATTTTCACAAATAAAAAAACATAAGAAATATTTATAATTAAAAACTACTTCTTAAAACTTGCAATAGTATATCTGTACTATTTTTTAATAATCAGGTAGCCTATTCCATATCCTGGAGGCAGTCCCAGGGGGGTACTCGAAGTATACGTGACGGGGGGGGGGTCCGACGTATTTTTTTGGGTTGAAAATTTACACACTCGGTATTTTTTTGGGTCAAGAAATCGGTCACGTATTCTTTTAGGTCTTAAAAAATACGCGTATTTTTGGGTCGCATAACTGAGCGAACCTTTCGTTGTGATCAGTGGATCAGAATAATATTCTTTCGAACTTTTTTTCAACGACGTGTGGTTTTTGGGAAAAAACTGCTAATATTAAGAAGACAATACAATGTACATTTGTAATCTTGTTTACTTCTCCTGTTTTTTCTATGATTCATTACAATGATGTCCATCACTATCTTTCATGTCACTTTAGCTGCTCTTTCATGTCACCTTGGATGAAGAGACATTAACGGACATATAAATTTCATGAGCCTATTGATGCAAAATCATGAATTAAAAAGTTCTGTTTGATTGAATAAATCAGTATTGAGGTATTTAAATCTTGTGTTTTTTTGGATAGGATATCTTGATGATCTTTACTGAAAATTATATCTTGATGCCAAGTATTTTTTTGGGTCTAAAATTTCAGGCTCGTGTTTTTTTTGGGTTTGCAATATGAAGCTCCGTGGGACCCTCCCCCCGTCATGTATACTTCCAGAACCCCCCCCCTGGGGAGGCAGTCTAACGGCTTGTTTTAAGTCCACAGGTTGTTTTTTTGATTTTTTGAAAGATTCATAATGCAGTTCACTCTTAGGTTGGGGATTTATTTTCATGATAAAACTTATAAACGCTAAAGTAATTTTAATGATCCTTAATTTATGGAAACAGCAAATTCAATTGTTTGAGTAATCTTTCAAATGTGGTTGATTTGTCAAGCGTCACAAAACGAAGAGCTCGTTTATTAATATCAAGGTTGTCGGTATGAGAGTCTGAGATTTGAGTCACGTAATCTTTATTAATTTTATAGCCCGCGCAGTAAGCTCAAAGGGGTAGGGAGAGGTGTTGGCACAGTGGGAAAAAAAAGAAAGATATTGGGAGACTGGGGAGGAGTGAAGTGATTATATTAAACTTCCCTTCACCTCAGTTCCCCTTTTCTTTTCGTTTTTTAGTTTTTCAGCCCTACAACCGCTCCTACCCCCCCCCCTTATTATTTTACGTCCAAAGGAACAAAGCGATACACACAAGAGACACCGGAAGCTCTCGTAGTAGCTAAAAGAAGACGAAATAGTTACAATTTTACTACTTCTCTCTTTAAAAAAGCCATTAGTTGCAGTTTATATTTCGCACATTTTGTTTAGAATCACTTGGTAGCGTCAGACATTGCCATAATATAATAATATGGAACAGTATAACGAACTCCATGGAACTCGTGATAATCTATAACTTTTATAAGGGGAATAGACCCTTTCACGGTTTAATGTCACGCATACGGGGAATAGACCCTTTCACGGTTAATGTCACGCATACGTAACTTTTGATAAATACAAAGTAGCGAAAATCTATCGATGTCAGTGGAAAGAACTCCTAAAAATTAAGAAGTTTACCATTTTTCATGGTGATAGGCCAAAAACTCGCGAATATACAGCCCCGTAAAATCGCAAAATTTTACAGACATTTGTATGTTGGGGGGCATGAACTTGCCCCCCAACATACATTTCTCTGTAGAAAATAGCGATTTCGCATGGCTTTATCTTCACCATTTTGTCACATATTAATCCCAAACTCGTCTGATATACTAATTCTAAAGCATTCTTTCAATCAGTAGCGAGAAAGTTTTGCTTATTGGTCTAGATAAAATTTTGAAAAAAACCGTGAAAGGGTCTATTATTTTGATATTATAAACGTTGAATATACATGACCCAACCTAAATTTATATAAAATACCCTCGATATTAATTTTATTTCCTATTATATTTAAAAGGAAAAATTTTAAATGTTACTTTGAACATTTTATAATTTTGCCATCCTTAGTTGTCAACGATGAAGAGATGTTTATGAAGTTTGAAGTACTTACTTGGTACATTGAGCAGAACAGCAGAAACAACAACGAAGTGAGAAATCTCGAATGTTGAGGTCATTCTGCAATAAAAGCAGTTTCCAGTTAAGATCAGTGCAGGCCCATTTGTAGTAGCAAAACAACTCTTCGTCCCGCTTTAGTAACTCCTGGCTAGGTTTTTAAACTTCCGGTTCTGAGAAAAAAAAAACAGTTACTTCCGGTCATATGAACGAAAGCTGACCAAACCTTGTACCCAGGGCCCTGGAGACAAGATTGAAGGTAGTGTAACGGCACTAAATTTTTATGGGGGAGGAGAGGGTGGGTTGACAGCTTGGATGTACACCAATAATTTTACAATGATTAATTATTTGTAATAATTGTAATACTAAGTCCGCGCCCCATTGAAATGTTCAATAACAATTACTCGAACAACGGAAAAAAAGAACTTGCTTTATTACTTTTATTCATTCTCCAATCGCATAAATTTCAGCCCAGGTTGCGGAAGGAGGAGCTTGACACTGGGAGGCTTGGCTACCAAGTCACAACAGAAAAATGGCTTCATATGACTGGTAAGTGAACTGTATTTCTAAATTATTTTATTGTTTTAGATAATTCTCGATTGCATAAATATCTTTTCACATACAAAAAAAGATTTGGATTACATTTAGTTTTGCAAATTGAGCTCAGTGTCAAGTTTCCTAGCGAAGTTCACGATCCTTTGCAACCATTCCATGTTTGCATCACTGATCAGTTTATACTGACATTCGATCGTTATATTTATTTTTTTGCGTCAAACTATAAATTTGCAATGACTGGTGCAGAAATCACTTTTTCGTTTGATAACGTTTTAAGTTTATACGGTTACATAACGAGACTTAACAATTTTGTTATTTGCAATAAGAATAGGTACTAAATATGCTTATGCTGCTGGAAGACCTGGACAAATTATGATTAAGAAATTGTGTTGCGCATGTGCAAGCCGTACGGAGATTACAAATTCAACCAACACAGCTGAGCAACGTCATATTATAGGCCGCATGTAAAATCTAAGTATACAGTAGTAATGAACTTTTGCTCTAAATTTTCAAAAATTGATATATTATATTCTGTCTGCCAATAATTGCTTGGCTGTAATGCTTTAATAAGGTTTATCAACTATTTATTATAAAGGCAATGAAACAGCGCCGTATACCAATATAAAAATTGACTAAAACTTTGAAAAAGCACATTGATGGATCACTATTATCACTGATTATACACCAGTCAATCAATACCCCCACCTCCCCCCTCCCTTCCTGGGCCAGGGTGAATGACTTGACATAGACTGAAGTCAAATGTGAGCAAAACCCCCACTCTGTAGAGTCAAATTTTCAGTCAAAACATGTCAAATCACATAATTTCCCCAAGGGTCTGGGGACCATGGCAAAAGTTTCTAGAAAGTAAACCATTTCAAAAAAATCACAATTTTTCAGAATTCTGCTTAAGAATTTCAAGGCTGTGTTGTTTTACACACAAATGTAACATAATCACTTACCTAAATCAAAATCAATGCGGTCGATCAAGATCCATCTTTCACTTCCTTCAATTTTCTATAGCTAGTTACCAGTCTCTTCATTGCATGTCAAATCCCCACATTAGCCTGGACATGTCAAGGGGGGGGGTGTTCAGTGATTGTCAGTAACCCTCCCCTCCTTGGGCAACAGTTTTGTTCAATAGAACATCAATTCCCTTACAATCCCTTATCCTGGCCCTGGTGGGGGAGGGATGGGAGGGGGGAAGAGGTTGGGGTTTCAATTGACTGGTGCATTACAAGTTTTTTCAGTATCAGCGGAGGGGTTGGTGCAGTGATAAGATCGCTGCCTTCCAACCCTAAGGTCCTGGGTTCAACCCCCGGCCTGGTCGAGGGTTGAACATTTGGTTGACCTTCTTTCCCACTAAAGCTCACTCAGCTTTCCATCCTTCTTAGGTAGGTAAATGAGTACCAGCATACATGGACCGCATTAAAGCGGCTGCCAGATGCGCCTATATGTGCTTTCGGTCCGCTGGGGGTAAACAGATTATTGCAATGCAACTTTGAGCATATTCAATATGGAAAAGGTGCAATATAAATGTATCACTTTACTTTTTTACTTATCAGTCATACATTGAATTTCAGGGTTGCAAGAGCTAGGAGATATGAAAAGGAAAAACATTGTCTTTCATCTGATACTGTGAAGGACCACCCACTGAAGATAGGAGCTGTTATAGTGAGTTACTTCTTTGTTTTTCTGATCATAAAAGTAACTGATGAATATTGTAAATTCTAGTGTCTAAGAAGGCATGCTGGAGGATGAGACAGGAGGAGTGCATCTCCAAGCTGAATGAACATGAAGAAGACCAAGCTCATGATTTCTGGTCTTGGTCTTAATAAGCTGAAAGACTCCGGCAACTTCCCCTGTGCTGTCTGTCGATGTGGTGTTGGCACAATTTCAATCAAGTGTTCTCCAAGCAAGTTCTGGGTCCAGAGGAAGTGCAGCGGCATTGTTGGAAGATTGGTGGCAGACCCAGACTACCTGTGTTTGAGATGTTTGGGCTAGGCCCATCTGATTGATGGGAGATCTGTTTCCCAAGTTGGTGTGTACAGAACCAAGCTCAATATTGAAACCAGTTTGTGATACTTCAAGGACATGTTGTGTGTTGGAAGTTGTTGCAAAATTGCCCACCAGATGCCTGGGGCAAGTTTAAGAAACTCTTGCCAATCCTCACCTTGAAGCATGTGTTACTGAAAACCCACAAAAAGGTGATCACAGCTTGTGTCTGTTCTGCTATGCTATTTGGTAGTGAATAGTGAGCCCCTACTGCTCCTGATTTACAGTGGCTGAGCTGCAATGACAGAGCCATGACCCGCTGGTCTGTAACACCAAACCAAAAGATGAGTTCTGTTCAGTGACGCTCCATGTGAAACTGGGTATTGAAGACATCTCTCAGGTACTACAAACTCGGCATCACAGATGGTTGGTATTATGGGCATGTTGAATGTACCTCCTTTTGCATTAATACAGTCTCTGGTACAGTGATTCCCAGTAACAGAAGTTGTGGGAGACTGAGAAAGGGTGTGAAGAATGATTGGAAAGAGTGCAACTTGTCAACCATCATCATACAGGATAGGGATGCCTGGAGAGCTGGTTTTGGAGCTACAGTAAAAACCCGCAACTAAGAACCTGAAAATTAAGAACCTGTTAGCCTAAAATTTGGATTTTATACCCCCTGTA
>JAOEHV020289053.1:0-11908 GCA_025447995.2 Isaurus tuberculatus | reverse complement strand
AAGTTCAAGAAAAACATCGAAATCGTGGAAAATGAGGAGCAAAACAAGTGTGCGAGGAAATTTTATGTTTATATTTTTTTTTATTTTTCAAGGAAAGAAGAAGAAGTTTTTGAGTTTTATTTGTTTTTATAGTGACCTTTTGCTCAAAACGTCAGCTTATTATTACATTATTTTAAACGTCAATGGTTACCTATTTCAACCTATAGTTAATAAAAATCACGCAGTTGGCTATCTAGCATTAATACATGATTTAATCAACTTAAGGTTGACTGAAATGATAAATCATCGCTTTAAGTAGAGTTGGAAGATAACATTTCAATTATTAACATGTAGTTTTTGAAAACTTTCCATCCATTACAATCTTGCTATAATTTAGATCGGAGATTATTGACAAGTCTTAAACGTGTTTTCGTCTCAATTCTTTTGGACTTTTTTTGTTTATTCTATGGCTGAAATTCTTCTCACGATTCCCGAAATCAGCCAACAGCGTACGTGGGATTATTTAAGACATATATGAAATTTAAAAAAAAAATTGCAAAAGTTTCAGAGTTCATGGCTACAATCTCCAAATTGAGACCTCATAACTTGTTGTGTTTACTAAAAAATAAATACAAAAAGGTCGTTTCCTTTACAAATTGCGGTGCTTTTTTAGAGTTTGGTCGAAAAGCATTGACCCTAGATCGATATATAAACAACTTTTTTTTTTCCCGCGCCAAATTCTTTGTTCAAAAGTTATGGACCTTTTGTTTACGTATGTTCTATTAAAACTTTTAGTTTATATATTTAACTCACCAAAAAATAAGTCAAAACAAGTCAGTTAATTTACTCCTCAAGGACAGAAAAGCTATGTTAATATAACTTCGTTCAGTGTTCCCTGCTGTTTCTTTTAATTGTTATTATTTTCAGATAAAAAACTGGAGCTTATTAAAAATGGAAAGAGGTTACATACTAAATAAAGAAGCTTACTAACCGTGATAAAAATTTGTTTCAAAAATGCACCGTCATAAGATGTAACGTAATGTCATTGCCGAAATAGGATTTTAAAAGCTAATACTGAAAATTAAATAATTATTTTATTATTCGCTTATATTGATTGCTCAGATAAGTGCAAAACTATAAACAACGATCGTATAAACTTGTATGTTTGCTCAAGTTTTAGCATAATAGACACGTTGTAGCTGGAGGTCACATGGTAGAAGATACTCTAAACTGGAGCAAAAATGAATGTGATAAGCTCCAAGACAAAAAAAAACACGATTTATTAATAACTAAAAAAGTGCGATCAGTTTTCTTTCTTTTTTTTTTCGCAATTTCCAATGATGACTCGTCACATGCTTTTTCTTACCGAGTGGTCTTTAGCTGCAAAGAGCCTGTTGGCACAAGCAAGAAATAATCTATATGATATTCGTTCTAACCTTTGAACCAGTTGATGAACACCTTTACAGTAACCATTCATTCTGTTTGTCTAGAAGAGGAGAAATTAGTTATGATATTTATTCTAACTTTTGAGCCAGTTGATTAAACCCTATAAAGTGACCATTCATTTTGTTTGTTTTGAAGAGTAAAAATGATTGGTGTTCTTCATTCTATCCTTTAAAACAGTCCATGGGACCCTATTTAGTGACTATTCAACTTTTTTATCCTGAGAGTAAAATATGAATGAAGTTAACTTTTGGGCCAGTTCATCAAACCCTATAAAGTGACCATACCTCTTGTTTCTGTTGAAGAGTATAGAAATGATTGGATGGGTATTACGGCCGACTTAAATTTTGAACCTTTTTTTTACTTTTGCAGAGTAAAGTTGATTAAAGTTGTTCGTTCTCAGTTTTGATCCAGTTAATGAAACCCTATAAAGTGATTATTCGTTTCGTTTTTCTTGTATAGTAGAAAATATTATTTTTAGTTATGCTAATTTTAGAAGCAGTAGGTGCATAAAACCCTTTAAAATGACGATTTATTTTTTGTCTTTTAGGAATAGAGATGGTTGGCGTTGCATTCATTTTCATTTTTGAACCAACTGATAAGGCCTATCAAGTAACCATTCATTTACCCGAAAATTAATAATGTTCATGTATACATCTCAGTTTAACTGATTTTTGAACGTTTTTTTTTTTTCAATTCACAAAATGACCATTATGAAACACACAGCTAACCATGAAAATAATTAATTTCTAGCGATAGTTATTTGCCCGAACGTGACAAGTTGTTAAGGTAAAAAATGAAGTGAGTGGTCGGAAGATAAATTGTTAGATTGTTTACATAATTTTTAGGTTTGGCTTTAATTTGTGCATTTAGTGCCATTAGTTAAATTTGCCATCTGTAGCTTATATTTAAGCTACGGTTTGTTTGATGTTTTTATGACTTGTTGTTAAGAAATACACTGGAAATTCCTTCTATGGAAAACAAGGAGTGTAATATATGCGTACTAATATATATATATATATATATATATATATATATATATATCTTTTAAATTTTGTTCTCTCTTATTTCTATATTTATCTTCTTTCATATTGTGTCGTTGGCTTTTTCGTTTTAGTTATTAAACCATATTTAATAACAGGAAACTTATTTTTGTTTGCACGCTTTACAAAAATTTATTCCTAATATTGACAAAACCTTTCAGCTAGCTTTTTCGTTGTAAAGTGAAGCTTCTACTGAAATTAACTTCACAGAAAATTGACGTTTTGTTGCTACCCTAGTTTGCTTTAATATTATATAGTACAAGTGCTTTGTCTTTCTATTCTGTATTCTGCGTGTTTTCGTTTGACATTCTCATTTGCGTAACAGATGGAGTCTAAACGCACTGACAACTGACCAGGGTTCAAAAAAATGATGGGTTAATTGATAATAACACTGGTAAATGAGTTTCATTTTCCCCTGCCTTAGATCTAGTTTTTGCTTTGAGGAAGTTTAAGATGTTCTTGACTTTTCTTACCACATTTTTAAAGCAAACAGCAAAAATCTCTCTTCTTAAATGCACTTAAAACTTCAACAGCAGTTACGCTTATTTCTCAATTTCTTATCACTGACAGACTGTATAAAATAAAATAAAAGGCTTCAATCAAATCAATCTACGAATAAATGATATACTTTAGTTGACCGTGATTGATTACTGGGTAACGAGTCATTTCCTTAGTGGTAAGTGTCATAGCCAGAGGCTATTTTCCCTTTGAATTATGCAATAACTATGCTTTCAAATTGCCCGTAAGCTGATTTTTCAAGACAGTATGATATTAAACCATCTTAACGCACATTTTTGTTTTGTTCAATTGTGGCGTATCAGACGCTTAATGGAAACACATCCAGAAAAACTAAAGAAAGTACTATCAACTATAGGAGAATATGGATCTCATTTAGAAACCTTTTGATACTGCTAAACGACAAAAACAAGAGTTTCAAACCAATGCGAAGGATTATATTATCATGAAGATAAGCATTTAATATCGTAAGTCTTTTTCTGTTACATGTATTCACGAATTAAGACGTGTTCTATAATGAGTAGGTGGAAATTCTTTTTACAAAAAATGCATCAGAAAGAAGAGAAGATCGGCAGTTCAGTAGCGTTATTGGGCGGTTCGACTTAATTTTCCGTGGTGATTTATGAATAGATTGATCAGGCGTTCGCAGTTTCTCGTCTTAAGTATGTAGTAAACTAAATTATTTTTAGAAGTACAAAACTTTTTTTACGTAATTACAGTCTTCTCGATTCTCTTCAGATTTTCCTTTCACTTGGCTTGAAGAGAGGTTTAATAGACTTTTGTTTTAAGAGAATGTTATTATATAAATGAAACTAATATATTTTTGCTGTGCCATGTTCCGTTTTCGTCTCCAGGTTACTTTGTAGAAAGTATTCCTGAACATTTATACAAGTATTGCACAACTAATATACATCTAATGATTGGCTTCATAAACATCTATTTGTGCACTCAATCGTTTGTGGTTAGCTCATTATAATCTCCTCTTTTAAAAGCTGCTTTAGAACTCAACCAATATATGGGCTGTTTTACTATCTTATTAAAACTGGACACAAGTTAGTACAATATAAATTAGTGGCAACGAGTTAAACAAAAAATTTGTTTTCGCATCAACAATGCGCCTCTTCTGTTTACACTAGTTGGAATTCCAAGCATTAAATTTAGAGAAACTGAGTCAAAACATTTTCCAGAGAAGCAAACTTAGAAGTCACCTTACATTGTGATTGTTTGAAACCAGCTTTTTAATTAACAGAAAATTACTTTTATTTTCATAAATGACATAGTGTTTCATACAGATTTATCATTCCGTCAAATGCATGAAAAAATTTACAAAATAAAATACGTAGTCGTAGAGTCCAAAATTTAAATGGGAAGGGGGAAGAGATTTGATCTGTCCGTCGTTAGCTACGGCCCCGTGGATATATATTAAGTATTGCAAAAACAACATTAACAGGAGAAATATTTTAAATTTTGTTTTAGATACATCGCACTATAAATATAGTATAACTATTATAAACGGTATCTAACATTGATACTATAACCAAAATCATTTTTAAGACGTCTATAACGATTTCTGTTGTTAATATGTTAAACTTTATCGTTCGTGTGAATTGCATTTGTGTTTAAAAGATCCAAAAATTTGCCGTTCGGAAGCTACAAAACAAGTGACCTAAAGGCTTTCAAATTGAAATAATAAACAAAACAAGCTGAATAATTTTTAAGGAAAAAGGTTATCTCTTATAGTATTTAAAAGAAAGAAAAGACAGCCAGGCCACACAGCGAAACTAACCAGCGTAAACCAATCACATTCATTTTTCTAATTCTGTAATTCCTAAATTGTTAGTTTATAATGTGAGCTCAAAATGTTGTTTTTGTTTTTCTGTATTCTACATGGCTAGAATTGGCTTGAATTATAGTATTTATTTGTAAGACCTGATAGCCAGGTCAAATTGCCAAAACAAACTAGCTAAAACCACAGGCAAGCCAAGCTTAGTGTTACACTTCTTTTTTTATTAAGAACCAGTAAAATTTTGCCCAGGCGCAATGTTCTTATTTTTTTCAACAATTTGAGGCTCAAAATGTTCTTATTTTGTTCTTATTTTTCGGGCGTAAAATTTTGTGTATTTTACAGCAGATGACGGTACATGTAGTTCCTACAGCTGGAGGTATTAAAATAATAAATAACGAAGCTTATTTAATGTGTGGTGCTCTTTGCATGTGACGACTGCTTGCCACGCTCATTTTGCTATTTTTTTTTTTAATTTTATTTCAGCCTCAAATTATTCTTAGTTTGATCTTATTTTTCGGGCGATTTGAGCCTCACTGTTCTTATTTTAAAAGTGTGTTCTTAATAAAAAAGGGGGGAAGTTCATCGATTGAATCGCCTTTACAATTAGAGTAATTTGTATGGAGTATGAGATAAATAACACTTTCGAGATTATTATACTTCTATTTTGAGCAAAAGTTAAAAATAAAGCTTGTTTACCGCAACTGTTGTCTCCTTTTGTCTCGCTTGTACGTTTAAGGGTCATAAGAAGTCATTTAGGGGTGATTAGAAAATCGATGGTGGTTTCCAATTTTCTAATCACCCCTAAATGACTTCTTATGGAACTTAAACGTAAAAGCGAGACAAAAGGAGAAGTATAGTAAAATCGAAAGTGTTATTTATCTCATACTCCATATCAATCACTATAATTGATTTGTAAAGGCGATTCAATAGACGATTTAACACTAAGCTTGGGTTGCCTGTGCTAAAACCAGACACTCTTTGCTAACCTTGGCCCTGTTGTGGATGCCTAATTTATCAATCTTCCGTTTTCTAATTTTTTAGCTTCATAACTAGTTAATCTTCTTGGCTCGAATTGAGTTTCAGTTATAGGATATGACTGGAAAAACAGATAGCCAGATCAAATAGCCGAAACTAAGTAGCTTTAAAAACCAGACACTCTTCCCTAAATGTGGCTCTATTGTGGATTTCTTGGGATTTCTTGTCAATCTTCCATTTCCAGCTTTTTTTTTTTTTGACTGCATGGCTAGTTAATCTTCTCGGCTCGACGTGAGTTTCAGAAAATGATTTAATAGATTTAATAGTTTACGTGTTTATTTTGTGTTGTTATAGTTTTTCTCTAGTTTTACATAACTGCTCCTATTTATACTTGTAGTGTTTCGTTTCTAATATAAATTTTCTGTCATTGCTGCTCTGACCATTGGAGAAAGATCTTTGTAAGGGACCTCGAGTCCTATTATCTTTTCTCCATAGAACCAGACTAGGTCCCAGAATGTTTGCAAATAAAATAGATAAATAAATAAAAAAATAAAATTTAGAAAGAGACTTAAACCAGACACAATTCGCTAAATCTGGTTCTAATGTGGCTGCTTCAGCATACTTCCATTTTTTTCTGTATCCTACATGGCTAGTTAATCTTCTCAGGTTAACTCGAATTTAATATACAGCAAATTATTGAAAGAACTGATAGCAGGCCCATGACCCAAGCGTTATCAGCTTAAACCAATCAGAAATCGCTAAATCTGACTCTATTTCTACCTCTAATCTTCAACTTTTTGTTTTTATTTTTTGTTCAGTATCCTCCATTGCAAGATAATCTTAGATTAACTAAGTGAATAATAGGTTCAAGAAGAAAAATGAATTGTTGGTAGGATTTTATAGAAAATTTGTCTTACTAAAAGCAATCTGTATCGCTAGGTATCTGGCATTTTTGGGGATGCTTCAGTAATCGTTCTTTTTTTTCCCATAGCTTGCCGAATCTTCTCAGCTCGACTTAAGTTTGATTTTATCAGCAGGATTCGATAGAAGGAACTGACAACCATGTCATATAGTCAAAATTAACTAACCAATTCTTTTAATCTGTCCTATTGCGTAAGTTTTAGTTAAATTCCTTTTTTTTGTTTTTGCTTTTAATCAATCTTC
The DNA here is from genome assembly GCA_025447995.2 of Isaurus tuberculatus. Taxonomy (NCBI): domain Eukaryota; kingdom Metazoa; phylum Cnidaria; class Anthozoa; order Zoantharia; family Zoanthidae; genus Isaurus; species Isaurus tuberculatus. Next base: position 5,002 of record JAOEHV020289053.1, on the reverse strand, counting down.
TATGCTTGACTCGAGTTTGAAATATAGGATTCGAGAGGACGATTTGACAGCTAAGGACGCTAAGCCATATGGCAAAAAATCAAGACTAAACTAATCACAAATCGCTAATAAATCTTGTGTATCTTTCCTGGCTAGCTAACTTCTCAGCTCGAGACGAGTTTGAATTATAGAATTCGGTAAAAAGAATAAATAATCATGCCATTTAGCCAAAAATAATTAACCTAAACTAATAATGAATTGCTAAATTTAGCTTTTAACATAATATTTTTTATGTGCATGAAAGCTGTGTCTTTGACAAACAACACAACCTCCGGCTTGTTTCTCAATTTTAAAATACATTAGAAATTCCTTAAAACTTGCTTCTTGCTCGCTCTATTTATAGATTTCTTAATCATTTTATTTTAAGACTTTTATTTTTCTTTTGTTTTGATAGCTCGTGACAAAATAAATGCTTGGATTTAAGCCATTTTAAACGGGTTTTTCAGATAATCTTTTTTTTGTTGTGTCTATTTTGCAATAGAAAGTGCGTCCGCAGTTTAATGGAGTTGATTCTTAGCTTTCTTATCAAAATATATGCAAACAAAGAGTCTAAATGCCAAATAGCCTAGGGCATTACTTTTCCAAATTTAATTTGCTTCCCGTGTTCAACCTTTATTAAATTTGGTCCAACTTTCAATAAAAGTTCATTCGTGATACGAAGTGTTCAAAGCGTTTGTGTCTAGCAGTAGCTAGAAATGTTCGACATAACTTTCCCTTTAAAGTTTACTAAGCTTACGAGACTTATATTTCTATTTTAACAGGTTGCTAGTTAGATAAAGGATTGTGCTTTAAATCAGAGCCGAGACAAATCTGCAACCAAGACTTTGTTTTCCTGCCTGTGTTGGTTACGCGTAAGTTGTAAGAGTGGTGAAAGAATCTCGACGGCAGCTTTACACTATGAATCAAACGTTCAGCGCTAATTTCACCCAGTTAAATACCTCGGCTCCACGGTTCAGATCAGCTTTTGAAGGAAATATCTTAGAACGCCAGCTTCTGGTTGCTTTCTATTGTGTTGTCCTTCTAGTTACTGTGGCTGGCAACAGCTTGGTATGTGCCGCTATCTATGTTGATCGCAGACTTAGAAGTCATACGAATTGGTTCATAGCCTCACTAGCTGTTAGTGACTTACTCTATGGTTGTGTCAGCCTGCCGTTTAGAATAGCTCAACCAGCGACACTCCAGCAGATCTCGATCTACGCTTGTAACTTGTGGATTTGGGCCGATATGGCGTGTGCGGCGGCTTCTATTGCCAATCTTGCTGTTATCAGCGTCGATAGATACATCAAGATAACAAAACCGTTCAGTTATCATTTAAAGATGACCAATAAGCGAGCAGTTGCTGCAATCGCTGGCGTTTGGGTTTATGCTGTGATTCTTGCAAGTTTTTCTCTAGTTCCTTGGACGGACAAAACGAAAATTATTCCGCTTCCTCATGGGAAATGCTTAAATGCGGAAAACCAGATTTTTAACACAGTTGCAACAGCCGTGGGTTTTCTTACTCCTCTAGTCATCCTTGTTGTCAACTACTGCCTCGTTTTTAACACTGCATTGAAGCAATTCAACAAAATGCAAGAGGTGGGCTCAACAAAATCAAGCAAGGAAGAAAAACAAAGACGGCGTTCTTTATTTAGAGATTTCAAAGCAACCAAGACATTAGCAGTTGTGATTGGAACATTCTGTCTGTGTTGGTGTCCGTTTTTCATCTTGTTCGTAACATCACAACATGTGCACATAAAAATGGGCCCACCGTGGGATAAAGTTATTTTCTTGACTTTTTTACTTATTTTACCAAATCTGAATTCTGCCTGCAACCCGGTAATTTATGCATATTTCAACACGGATTTTCGTCGTGCTTTCAAAACGTTTATGTTCAGAATTTGCTCAAGGAATGATACTTATATTCGAGCACGTACAAACTCTTCTGCCACTTACTTCAGTGGAGTACATCACCAAAGGCGCTTGAGTAACGATGGTAACTTACTCCATAAACAAAAAGCTAATACAAAGAAAACATTGAGAATAGACTCTTTGGAGAACTCGGATGAAATAGCCGCAGCTGTATGATTTAATCGTGTATTTATATCCGATCCGTTTCATGTATTATATAGTCCTTTGGCAGCTTCAAGAAGTAAGCCAGCTCTTAAATGGCAGAAATAATATGTTTGAAAGCGAATCCAAACATTTTGATGCGTTTAGGCATTCCGTCCCCACGTAGACGGCTTAGCGTATTCATTAGAAACGCATCAATGAAGAATTTCCCTCGAAAGTGGATTTAGAAAACACATACATGCTGCTTAGTATTAACAGCTAAATCCTTTAAAAAGCCTTGTTGTCGATTGGGCTTTCGCTTTTCTCCGGTTTCTGTAGTGTTGAGCGGATAAGAGTCTCGAGTCTTTGACTTTCCCCGGACGGCCATTAATCAGTTGCACGTTAACTCCCATCAGAATGTGGTACTCATTGCCGGTCTCGAATTATCATACAAATGTTCAAACTTTTCCAAAGTCGGGGAACGAACCTGGGACCTTGTGGCTGGAAGACAGATCTCAACAACTGCACCAACCACGCCTCTGTATTGTTTAGTGTTAATTGTCAATCGTCTACACCACGTGAACAAAGGCTTTACACGATCATGTGACACAGAGGAAGGATTACTACGCAACCGCCACGACAGGGAGCAACTCAAATAAAGATGGCAGCCACTCGAATAGAGGATATTTATCAGACACGACGTACCAGGAATCTTTTGATCTAAGTACTTTAAAATGGTAACGAGAAGAACTTGTCATTCAGTATTTTCGAGTGTGGCATCTGTAAACACTTTTGCCGCGTCACAGGCAAAATTCTAAATTTGAACTGTCAACTTCATTTCTTTATTTTCATTTTGCTCATTGGTTTAGTTTTCTAAAGCAAACCATTGTTTTGTCCTTAACACACGCCTCCTTGTTTGTTAAAACGTAGTCAGCTCGCTAGAACCATGTGCAGTCTCTGATTAGGTTGTAAAATTGAAGTCGGAATTGTAGTTTGGAAACAACCTGCCGCGCACTATAATCAAGGCTATTTTAGGGACACCAGAGCTTATTCCCCTTGAAACAAAACAAAACAAAACAAAAAACCTTCGTTACCATAGCAAAACGCTAAAGTAGACACAGAACGTTTGACTGAGTTTTCTGGTATATGGCACTAAAAAATGGAGTACACTTAGATGTGGACGCGACAGGCACTAAATGTAATAACAACTTTTGTCTTACTACATCCAATTATGCCTAATGTATTACTACATGTAACTACGTACAATGCTTTTTGTTTTATTATCGGAAAAGGTTTTTCAACCAAAGATGACTATTGAATAATGCCTCATATCACGGAAGGGTCGTTAAAAGTATAATGGGGGAGACCCGAAAAAAGGCTCCAGCAAGAAAAACCAAACGAATTAATCGTAAAAAACTTCAAGCTTTTCAGACAAAAAAGTTTTGTAAAGCAAATCAACCAAAAAATAAGCAACTCATGCGAGTAAGAATCTCTTCGTTTTTCTGATTATCCTTACCAGTTTCCAATCTTTCAAAGTCTACTATACTGTAAACGAAACATAGAGAAAGAATTTACAAAAGTTTCAACTATATAGTTTTGACTTTGGGCGTTGAACGTTACAAAAAATTATTAAAGAAAGGTGGATTTAGTGTCTCCTTTTAATTGCTGCAAGTATCTGGTTTTAGTAAATGTGTGCTATTTGTAAGCCTTAAAACAGACAAAATTTTACAATGATGCGAACATTGAATATAAGGTTTGCCTTAAAAAAGCACCAATGGATACTAAAAGCGTCGCTATACTGCATGAAAGTGTCGTGTTGTTTGGCTAACAGAAAATATCATAACTAAGAATAGTATCGAAAGATGCTACATTAACGGCTACAGTGTAAAAATTTTGGATTGCAAGTCAAAATAAAAACTATTTAAAAATCTTAAATCAAGACTTGACAGTGCATAGAACGTAAAGTAGCTGAATTTCGCGAAGTGAAATGACTCGAAAGTATAGATAAGCAACACATACATTCTGTATATTTAGTCCTAATATACGGTACTAAAACATATTTTCTAACTATTTAAATGTTGCTTTGTGAACAAGTCAAAAATGAGCATATTTAGTAACCGGCAGAGTTCTGAAAAAGGAGAGGCGGAAAGATTAGAAACCAACAATCTCGCACATGCAAAAACTACAATGTCTACTTAACAAGGTTGAACTGACAGGCGTTACATTTGTCGGTTTCAGACAACGTGGAGATTCATTGTCGTCTTTACATTACTTTGTTACTTCGCATTCTTTTAGTGGTTTTATACTGCTGGGCTTAAAACAGGCTTCCTGATGGTACAGTGTTTCTACTGGCTGTAAAGTGTCATGACTAAATTGATCTGGCTCACTCATTTTTTGGATGCCAGTTGCCAGTTCCTAGTTGCTAGTTGCCAAGTGCCAGCTGCTAGTTGCCAACTGCTAGTTGCTACTTGCTAGTTGCCAGCTGCCATTTACCAGTTGCCAAGTGCTAGTTGCCAGTTGCTATAGTTGCCAGTTGCTATAGTTGCAAGTTGCTATAGTTGCCAGTTTACTATTGGAGATTTTTAAAGACTTAGTGTGCCAAGTAAACTAAGATGATACTTTCATGTAATGATGTATAGCTTATAACATGGAAATCATACATTGTTTAAGTTAAGCTTACCTTTTCTTCTTTGAATTTTTCAACCACGCTATCGGGAACTTCTCTTTCGCTCAAACAATTACGAACCTAAAGATTGGAGGGGACTCGACGTTACAATGTAGTTTTAGCGGAAAAGGGCCTCTATAGCCCCATTTACACTACAGAAAAAACTTGGTCCGGACCCATTAAAAGGTGGTCTGGACCAATTTTTTTGAACCGTTTACACGGGTAACAATCAGGTTGGTTTATAATCGAAAAGAGCCCTAAGGCCTCGAA
>JAOEHV020288946.1:0-11909 GCA_025447995.2 Isaurus tuberculatus | reverse complement strand
AACAGAAGAAGCTATGAAACTAATATTTTAAAAATCCATGCATTAATGTTACAATTTTGACAAACATGACAATTCACGTTTCATTATTATATATTTTGCTCACTGCTCGCAGTCTGAGCACTCCGTTATGACTCCACAGTGCAATCCTACAATGTGTAACCGTACATCGTGTGCCCAAGTTCAAGAGCTGCCATAAAGCCATTATGGTGGTAACATGGAGGGCACATTGTATACTTTTCTATATATATATATATATATGAAAGTTAGTTTCTTTAAACTATCCGTTGTACGTATGGTAAAAGTAATGAAAGTATAGTAAAGTTTCTGAGTTTAACGGAAATTTCGATCGACATGTTGTTCGTGTGAACACGTGGCACTTCTTTATCGAGTGCCGAAAGTTCACTGTATCTCAATTCGAGCATCTTACTGAAACAACTCATAAATCGTTTAACTTGCATAAGACTAAACTTTTTGTGAATACTTTTTTCATTGAAAGTTGTTCGTTTAGAACATTACAACAAAAAGCAAAAAAAGTGTCATGGGCGTGGTCTAGAACTGAGCCCTCTAAATTGTTTTATCAAGATCCTAGGATTTCAAATAAAGAACAAAGTATTGAAAAGAAGAGAACATTTTTTACGATTTGGTAAAATAATCGCTCTACTTAAGAAACATATACGATTAAAAATAACTTTACTCACCGTTACTTCAGTAGTGGTCAGTTTGAGGAGCTGTCGACAAGTGATACTAAAATTGCATGTCGATAAATATATGAAATTTCCATTTAACAGTGTTTTATGCAACTGATATTAATTGTTTGTTATGGTTCTTATTAAGGGAACAGGCCGAAGGAATATTGTGAAAAACGAATTACAAAATTTTACATTTTACTGTTAGCAAGAATGAACAGTGATTTAACAAAATCGCTCAGAAAACTCTTGAGTTAAATTCTCTTATTTTCATTTTGAAAATGCAAAATGTCTTTTATTTTTACTAAGTACGTAAAAGGAGTATTTTGATTTATCCATAATTAGTTTAAAAACTTGTTTTCAATCTTTAATTTGTTAAAACACGAAATTTTGAGTGTCATTCCTAGACGATTGATTTCTGTGTTGCTATCGAAACAACTATCGGCCTCTTCAGAAACCGGTTAGCTTCTGTCAACAATTGCCAAAGTTCCGAAAAAATAAATTGCTTTTAGTGCAGTTGGTTATAATTAAATGTGAGATCTAATTATTTTCCTAGTTTGATCAATGACAACTGAATCAGTTAAGTTTGCCAATAATTTTTAAGTCCAATAACTTGTCCTAAACGCTAATCTGACTTGAGATATTTTCACTTGAGTTGAAATAAAGAAGTGTGTATCACACAGTGTGTATCACCGTTTTTTGATTAGTTATGCTTCTATTACTATAAAATTTACTTTTTCACAAACTTTTTCAAAAATCTATCACAAACCTCTCAAGTCTCACGGTTTTGCCGTGAGACTCACGATTTTCAGCTAAATCTCATGGTCTAACGGTACGCCACGAAAATCTCACGATTTTTGGAAAACCTCACATTTTTCAAAGAAAACCTACCGTTTTTTTCTTTAATCGTTGTTCAAGATTCAAGCCATTCTCTAAAAGTCTACTGAAGAGTTCAAAGAAAACAGCTACAGCATACAATACTGAGCACAAGTGAAGTCATGACCATATCAGATGTTTGTTTCACATGATGCTTCATCAGTCACAAATAGTGAACAATATATTATTAAAAACTGGTTCCATAAACCGGATGGACGCATGTTCTCACTAAGTCATTGGTACTGTTTCAGCAACAAACTTTTGAAACACGACCAGTTTGTTTATTTTCATTTTAATTTGAATAAATGTTGTGTTAAAAAAATCTTTTGGTGTTTTTATTATGTTCTACACCGAAAAAGGGTCCCTTTTTTTGCGTAGCCCCCCAAAATATATACATAATAGTCAACTTAACTTTTCTGATAATAACACGTTAACTATTATAGTGCGTGGCGATATACTAAGATATAGAGTACTTGGAGTCACGAAATCAGCCCAGGTTTAATGAATGATTCACCACCTCCGACACAAAAAGCAAGTGAAGAAATACATTTTAAGAAGAGGGGATCTGGAGAACGAAAGAAGACCACAAACAAAAGTCGAAGAGCCCGTTTATAAAGTGGGTTTGATGTGTCACAGATTGCAGTAAAGAAGCGAATAAAAACAAGACTTGAGCTAATGGTGTTGGCTAAGGAGCAGATGAATGTAGGCAATACAGAGCTAGCGGATAGATAATAGAGGAGCTAAGGTTGTAGACGAAGCAAGAAGTGTCGTTTGGGAGATAGATGATGTGGACGAAGAGTTGAAAAGAAACAAGTTGTCAAGAATGGAAGTCCTCAGACAATCAGCCAGAGGAAATTGTATGGAGGGTTGTAATAGTCAGTGGCGAAAAACGACCGAAGTAAAAACAGTTTGACAGACGGGAGCTTTCAGGAAGCTATGCACAACCTACCAGAGAAGGGGCGAGGAAAGTACCGTGATGTCTTGTTGAAGTGCTGGGCGAACTGTAGCAAAAACATTCCTTCTTAATCCTCTAAACGTTATTTATAATACGTTTTGTAATCCTGACAGTTGTAATTTTGCTTGGGTTGGAGTGCAAGATGCAGAAGTGGTGTTTTTGAACGATTTTAGGTGGAATCCAAAGATCCTACAGTGGCACGATATGTTATTATTTCTAGAGGGCCACATAGTCCATTTTCACGCCCCCAAGTGCCACTATTCAAAAGATATTTTATTCGAGAAAGACACTCCCATATATTGTACTTGTAAACAAGAGATTTCGTTTGTAAAATGTGGGGTTATTGACGAGAAAGAAACTGAAATGAAGCGTGTCAGATGGAAGGTTTTCGGTTTAACATACCAGTTCCCTCAACAAGGACAGAAAAGTGTTCCCCCATGCCCAAAATGTTTTTCTAACTTCATACTATTTGGATAAAAGTGTATTTGAGTATTGGTTTCAATACTGTAATTTTGTTCGAAATGTTTTCAGGGTTATTTCTTTACAGCAAATGTTGCACATTTCACATACACACGGTTTATGCTCCGGTTTATCATAAGATTAAAAATTTTAATGTCCATTTCCACTTGAAAGTTTGTATTTATTACAGGATAATGTTATTGTTTCTTAAACACTGGGTGTGGACAATGTTATCAGTTCATATTTATCTTTGAAAGAGGAACAGAGTTATTATTATAACGGTTTACGCAAGAACAACAGCTAGAAAATACATTCAAAGTGAACTTTTCTTAAGCCTCGGTTTACTCCTGATTTTGGTGAGCAATATTTTTCCAACCTTTGCGTCGCTAAGTTACCGTGTTTCGCCGAATAAAATATTCAAGACAAATTATGTTAAATAATATCTTATTAATTTCTTCAGGAAATAAAATGTACAATAATCGTTTAACAAAGGTTACTGAACAGGAATAAAACACTAAACTTTGTGTTAATAACGAATCCTTTGTCCTTTCCGTTCAATAAGCGGAATTCTGTTTGCCATAGACTCGATAATATTGTCAATTTTACTTTCGGAAAAGTTACATATTGTACTTTTCACTCTTTCAGAGAACTGCGCATAGCTTCCACGTTCTAATTGTTGGTCGATAGCTTGTCTCATTAGTTCCTCCGAAATATATTTAAACAGATTCTCTATACAGTTTCAATCAGGACTTCGCGGGGACATTTTCAAACAGTTCAGCACCAACTTCCAGCATAGCAGAACAGGAAAGTGCACTATTCTGCGACGAATCACCGTCCTGAATAAACATCTTACTGTCCTTTCTGGCCTTTCAAAAGTTGCAGGAAAATGTTCCGTTATAAAATTTGCAAAAAATCTCCAATTCATGCGTGTTTTCATATTGTTCACATAACACAACAGCTCCTTGTTTGTGAGATATTGCAACTATAAATTTGGCAACTTTACTTCCTGTTCCAACTTTACTTCCTGTTCCAACTTTACTTCCTTTGGCAGTACAGTATTGATCAAGTCCCTCGGACTTTTTCCTATAGATACATCTCTTTGGAGCACGAGCCTGGTCCAACGGATTTCGTTTATGCGCAAAACTAACACCATCAGGATAGAAAGCAATACCTTCCGTCCAAATGTTTTTGTTGCCTTTCATTGCCCTTGCAAGTGACAATCTGTCCCTTCTGTCTTTCGAAGTTAACAGTCCTTTCTTTCTTGCTTGAAGGTAATACAATTTCTTGTTCAAAAAATGACAGTACGGACGGACATAGTTTCTTTTAAAGTTTTAAAACTTGCCTCAACAACAAAACTTGCCGCGGTGTGCGGCAAGAATCTTTTAAGTCTACTGCTTATCTTTCGTTTTGTAAAATTTCCCATTTTTAAAAATGAAAACCAGAAATGTAAATTAAAACTTTTCTTCCTTTCCTCTTTTCGTCTTTTTTTCACCCGACCGCTTGCTGCATGGTTTCACAGTAGTTTGTAATTTCTTCTTTCCCTGACAGTCCCAAATGCTATTTTGATAAAAAGTTAAAGGATGAAATGCACTGAAAAACAGTCTCTTCCTTCACAAGGAGATCGGAAAATCAATGAGAAACCGTAAAAAAAAATGGACGCGCAGACGGGAGCTTTCTTCCTCTTGTCTGCGCGTCCATTTTTTTTTTTTGGTTTCTCATTCGAAGAACGCTATTAAAATTCCTCCGGCAAAGAAGCGAGGGGGGAAGGGGGAGGGGAGTTGTTTGCAATAAAAGGATGTGCTGATGGTAATACTTACTTTTTCCAAGGCTGACTGGCAAAGTTTTACGTACACTTCAGTAGAAAGACCCTTGTCAAATATGACCTACAAAATTTGAAGAGAAAATGTTGGCTTCATTGGGTGATAAAGGATTAAGTCGAACATATAAAACAGCTGCAGCTTTTAATCAAAGGTTATTGAAGCCGTAATTGTGCCTCTAAACGCAGCGAATCATAAAAAGATAAAAATCATTTAATGAATTTTTGTCAAAACGCTCTCCTTCTTCTTGCGCAGTCGTTTGTTGGACGTAAATGCCAGATATGAAACAACTGGATTGTGTTTATCACTCAACATTATCAACTCCACGATTACCCAAGATCCTTAATAAAGGAATCATACGATGTTTCATTTCTTTATAACTTAAGTCTACAAAATATTTTGAACTGAGATACAACCACTGACAAGCAAAGAACCTAAATTACAAAATCAAATGCATGAGATGACTGCGTTAGTATCAGCCAATGTCTTGTTGATAAATTAATGATTCGTTAACAATAAAATAAAACCAAGGTGAGATAAGCTGTTTTTTATACATTAAGTTTTACCATCTTTCATTTTGGTCTCAAAAGTTTATTACTTTCTTAAAAAATAACGTAATAATTATTGTTAAGACTGAAATTCTACAGACCATGCAATTTTAAAGGCCCCAATCAAAAAGTCAAGAAGGCGGCTTTGTGTTTAAGGTTACATTTTTAAACTAAGGTTATTATTCCTGCATGATTAAATAGTGAAATTACACCAAAGTATACGACCAACCTTTGCGAGTATCATTTCTGTGAATGTAGTTACTCGGTCATATTCCGTGTATTTGTCCTTCATCAACTTGATAATTTTGTCACTATAAGGACGGCATAGTTTTCGTTGGTGATCTTATTCAAATGAGATCGCAGAGTCCTAGTGAAGGTCTGGATAGAACAAAATGAAACAATAAAACAAATTAAAGTGCATTATAACTAATTCAGTGAGAATCCGTGGTTATGTGCAACAATGTGGTTAATCACGTGTAAGCAGCCGGGAAAAAAAAAGAAAAAGAAAAAAAAATAGGCTGAAAACGGTTCGAAAACGTTTGGCTTCACGGAAGTTTTTTAAGGATTTTCTTTCTCGATAGAATTTTCCCAAAATAGTTGACGTTTTGAAAGGAAACGAAGCTTTGATAAGTACATGCCAAATATTCCAAAAGGCGAAATTTTTAGAACAAATAGTCAACTATATTGATAATAAAGAAAGTTCACGAGTTGTTATTTATTGTTGTGCTCCGCATCGTGAGTTATAGTGCATGATAAAATAGTAGAAGGAAAAAACAGTAACATTTCACAGAATCTCCAAAGACAAATTAAAAGTAGAAGGAAGGTTTGACTCAAAAGTTGTCCCCAGGAGCTTGGGCTGTTGATATCATTTTTTTTTAAAATAAATAATAAGCTTTAATGATTCTTGAATGGCAAATTAAAAATTTGAAAAACTCAAAATTACAACGATTGAAATATACAAGATAATATTTACAATAATAAAAAGATATAAAGATATAAAAAGATAAATCTGTTCATGTATTAACATATATAATTAAGTTTATATATAGATCAAGGAGATTCTGAAAACGTTTTGTTCTACATTTGAATAATAGTATATTTTTCTTGGATTCCGTAAACAGTAAACTTGATTGCTAATTGGTGGTAAAAATTTGGGTCTAGATCAAGTCCCCCACTACGTTCCGGGACCGGCGGGGGCGAATTTTTTTTTCCAGCCCACTTCCCACGCGCATCATGTTCTGCGCAGATTAAAATGACGTAATCATTTGAGGCCCAAGAGGAACCTTATCAGTGTAACAAGGAGAGGCCAAGATTATACAAGACGCTTTTACACCGGGTTCTCTACTTCTCTGCGAGGCATACATACTCTTTCATCGATTTAGAGACATTTTAAATGTGAGAATGCATTGCACAAGTCCAATAAAAACTGTTCGAATGATTTCCTAAACTCGGATTTAAAGTAACAAATATAGAACCAACTCTCTAGCGTTAAATTTTCCTTACTACTCCATACATTCATTATGAGAAACAATAACATGTCAAAGTTTTCAGTGTGCTTTATAAAAACGCATAAAAGTCTTCAAGCAACACTAAAGATCTTTTGACCGCTTACTAATTTTCAATCTCCAGCTCGAATAGTGGATTTTTAATTGTTTGGTTTTTAAGAAATAATTGTGCAACAAGCTATTTTATCGCGCATAGCAACCGAAAGGACGAGACACAACAAGTGTGTGTAATTTTCGTTCAAATGTTTTTAAATAACACGAACATTTCTAGATTCCTACAGCAATGCAAATGTTTATGTTAAAAATGAATACATTTTAGGAACTTGAACAGATCAATCTTCTTAAACCTTGAAGCAATTAACTACAACACTTTCAAAGTTGTGTTTAATCTTTCGCCAGGCAAAGCCGGCACAGATCGTGTTTTGAGACAATTTGGCTTCACTGATTAAAATGCAACGTCGTGAATTTATAAATCCGTACTTACGGTTACAAATAATTTTTGCTTTATAGAACTATGGCTTTTTCTTGAGAAAAAAAATGGTTTTCACTAAGTATCAGTAACAGGAAGCATGTAACTTATTCAAACTAAAAACTGAAATATATGAATGACTTTGAGTATTAGGCCGAGTAAACAAAGTCAAAATATAATTACCATGAGCGCTCTTAGCAGCTGATCTCGACATTTTCGAAAACCCTCGCACCTACTTAAACACTGCAAGTGAGCGTTTAAATAACAGTTGTTGGCACTGTTTCGAATTCCCGTCAAAGGCATGTTTTCAAGCAACTCAAAACAATTTTATATTTTGCGAGAAAACCTCGAAAAAAAAATTTGAGATTTCCAGGGAATATCAAGATCGTTCATAAGTTAGAAAATAATGTTCCTCAGGGACCCTTTCTGTTTCTTTACGCCAGTCTCCTCTCATCTGGTGTGCTTACGTCATTTTAATCTGCGCAGAACATGATGCGCGTGGGAAGTGGGCTGGAAAAAAAAAATCGCCCGGCGGGGGTGGGGGCTTCATGCAATTGATTAGTGCATTAATGGCGGAAAGGTTACGGTTTGTTACTAGAAACCTGAGGCTCGTAAGTTATTCAGAGAAGAGGGGGAGTTTTGTTGGAGCCATCATCACAAAGCAATTCTTTTTAAATCAAAGCAAATAGTTGTCAAAATGTATTTAATCATATAGAGCGACAAAACAAGGTGAAGACAATGAAGTTACCAACTTTCATCAATAGTTCCATTAACATTTAACTTTTCACAAGCAGTATTTCTCTTGTAATTTACAAACACATAGCAGTTGGACACTAAAGGAATATATAGCTATTTGTCCAGCCGATACAACAGGTATCTTTAAAACCCAATAGTCAGTATGGTCGGAGTAACATCTTTTATATCGTTTACAACTACACGGCTGGTTAAGAAAAATAAGCAAACATTTCTGTAGAATCATCCTTAAACTGTTTTGAGTCAAACAATAGAATTGAAAGGCATTTTAGAAATGCACTTCACTTAAAATTTCCATCCTGCTGATAGTCAAACTTCTAGCATTTTACAACTTTATTCTTAATGTAATTTTGTGGTTATGTTTTTATATCTTGGTGTGAACCGTTTAACATTTACAACAGAATACTTTTTACCTTTTCGGGAGTTATATGCATAAATGAAGAAAACTGAAGCTAAGATAAGAACACGATGTTCAAATTTCTGTGAAATATTACAAGCAAAATATCATAAAATAAACTGACTTTGTCTTCCGTAATCGGAAAATAATATCTAACATATGGAATACAGGATTGTTGACTAACATTTCTGTTTTTACCTCAAAATTTCGAAAATGACTGAAATTTCTGCAATACGTTCCAGGTGAAGCATTCTTACTAAAAGGGTAATAGGATAGTAGAAAGAGCACCTAAAATGATATGTAACAACAAAGTTATAAAATAAAACAACAAAATTATAAAATAAAGCAAGAAAATTATAAAATAAAACAACAAAATCAAGACAACAAATCACACAGTAAGAAAAAAAAAGAACTGAAAAACCTACGATAAATGTCATAATGAGAAAGTTAACACTAATTCAATAAACTCTAGTTCTAAAAGGTTGTTCACAGTTTGAGAACTCGCAAGGTGATAAATTCCATAAATCGTCCGGTCAATACTTGAGATAAACATTATCTGGTCAATATCTGACCAATTTTCACTCGATATTAAACCCATCCTCCGGTCAGCTTGAAAAACAACTCCTCTTTTGGTGGTTGGTTAACGTCCTTTCTCATGGACAAGAAAATGTATCCTCCAATGAACTCGTGGATGGCTTTGATGTCTGCGCATGTGCAGTTGAACGCCACTAGCTCATCCTCACACTGTACTATCATCTCCTTTGTCTCCCAGTTAACATTCCAAGACTTCATAACGCTGTAGCGCCATGTTTTTAGGGATTCTTTAGTGTCAGGATGCATCTTCATCATTCGGTTGAAGGCAATTCCGAGTACCTCCTATGAATAAGGAAAATCAATTAAACGAAAAATAGTCATACACACCGATGAGACAGATGTTGTGTGACAATTTATTTGTGCTTTGATTTTGATTTAGTTAAGTTTTCGTCTCAATAGCTATTTCAAGGTTCGTGCCCTTTTTAATAAACAACTTTCCAGGAGTAAGATTGGTATTTAATGAAATTTAATACCCAATTCACCAGGAAGGAAACTGTGGGGTACTCCACAATCAATAGGAAGTGTCTGAGACTGAGGACCATTTACAACAACAAAATACTTTTGATGGGATAGATATCTTTCCTACCGCAAACCACCGTGTTCTGCAACTCATGCATGTTTTATTTTAGAAAAGAGATTTATAAAAGTTATAATTAGCCTGTAAAAGCGAAATTTTTTTTGACTGCCCTTGTAATCGTTCCTCTGGTAGAACACACACTAATTAATGGCAAATGTTTCTTGACGACGTTGTTTACAGTGTGCCTCGTTGGCTGACAATTTTCGGTAGCGAATGAGCAAATAAATAAATATTTTATTTAATGTCTTTACGCGCAGGGAAAGGTTGCCCAATCTCCCGAGCCAGAGGCTAATGTTTCAGCGGCAAGACAAAAGGACGGCGTGGTTGGCGTAGTTGGTAAGATCTTTGTCTTCCAACCACAAGGCCCCAGGTTCGATTCCTCGGCCCTGTTGAAATTTGAACATTTCTGTCACCTTCTTTACCGCCAGAGCTTACTCAGCTTTCCATCGTTACGAGGTCGGTAAATGAGTACCAGCTTCGGCTGGGAGCTAACCTGCGATGGATTAGTGTCCCCTCCAGGGGGAGTCAAGGACTTTTATCTGCTTAACACTACAGAAACCGGAGATAGGTACTGGCTCCGATGGACCACTAGGCTCGTAAAATGATTTAGCTTTAGCTTAGAACAAAATGACGAGCATTTGAGTCTGTACAATCAGTTTCTAAAAGACATCCTTGTTCTTAAAGTTACAGGAAGTTTCGCCACTAAAGACCCCCAGTTTTTTCGCCACCAAAGAAAAGTAATAAATTATCGTAATTCTTGGTTGTATTGACAGTTTTCCTTCAAAAACATTAGGCAATTTTGTCCTTTTGATTTTCAAGTAGGTTTGGAGAGGGAAACGACCTGGGTTTTGTTGGCGAAACGACCTGACACCGTTCTTAAAACATCAAAATTGATGGTCGTCAAAACCATTAACGAGCAATTTCTTGCTAATGCACTTCTGAAATTTAGTGCTTTTGTTTTTGTAAAACTTAAACACGTATGGTAATAGGTCAAAAATGCATACAAAGATTCATCAATACAACATGCACGACACACCATCAATCTAAGAAAAAAAGAATTCTGTCAAGTATAAGACCCTTTTTCTTCGACTTCTCCGTCCTGTTAAATGCTTCAAAAAATTACAGACGTGCAGTTTTTTCAGAACCTGTGATGTTCTAGTGATTAAAAATGTTGAGAGACTGACCTCTTTCTTGCCTGGTTTTGAATCCCTGAATTTCACTGTGAAATGAGTGATACCAAACTCAGGTAGTGACTGCCATTGTCGAATGTAGAGCATTTTGGACTCCAGTAGAGATGTCTTGTTCAGCGATGAATGGGCCTCTAGGATTCGAGAGGCAATCTAAATAAACCCCAAATTTTCTTTAGTACAAACAATTTACTACAATAGCTGTAAAAGGTCTTATAAAAAGCTGTCCACAAGTGCAACACAAACGTATACGTAAAAATACACGGACCAAATTTATTTTTAACGCTTTTTCTGAATAAGCAGTATTCGAAATTAACGTTAGCCCGTTTTCCTGCGAAAAGTAAAATTATGAACGGCCAAGCCGAATTTAAATTTTTTGTGCTGATGCTTGCCCGGTCGGGCAACCTAGTTTTTTTTATTCATAGCTGTCAATCTTAAACTTCTACTATAAAAAAATTTAAAAAAATCGTTGAATTTCACATGCAAATATCCAGTCCGGTCACTTCATTTATTTCAAGTTTGAGTTAAAATTAGCATTAGAGAGATTTAGCACAATGTTTACGTGAAACGAGAACGGCAACATTGACCCCAAAACGGCGGATGTTCCGCAATTTTTCACGTTTGGCTGTTAATCTTACGTACCAGACGAACGCCAACCAGCTTGCTTTCATGTAGAATCGGCAAAGCGCAACCACCAAACGTGAAAAATAGCGGGAAAATCGTCGTCACGTGGTCACTCTTGCCGTTTACGTTTCTCTCCATTGATACGATCGGTCAGGGCAAAAAACGAACCACTGCTGGTCTTCTTAAGTCCACATGTCGACCGAAGTAAGCAACACGCCTGGACAAGCAAAAATTTCCAAGGGGCAACTAGAATGTCAGACCCATTTGCCTTTTGGGTGACCTCCAGAAAATCCTCAAATTCGGAGGACATTGTTAAAAAACTATGTGCAGATCGCAGTACCATACGAAATAAGCTATATATAGGCTAAATCCTTTCCCAAGCCTGGTGGCCCATTGGAGCCGGCGCTTATCTCCGGTTTCCGTAGTGTTAAGCGGATGAGAGTCATTGACTCCCCCTGGACG
>JAOEHV020288848.1:0-11909 GCA_025447995.2 Isaurus tuberculatus | reverse complement strand
GTCTTGACACACCATTCTGTCAATCAGCAAGTTGTCTGTTGTTCCGCTACATTTTGATTTTGCTCCTCTTTGTTCTGTCTCCATTAGACAGTGTCTGTCAAGGTGTTGGTTCATGGGCTTCAGGAGGCACGATGTAAACCACTTGTATAGTGTATTTAGGCATGTAATTGGTCTTTGGTTATCGCTGGTAAATTCGCCTGGTTTAGGTAACAAGGTTGTCTTTCCTCCTGTAAACCAATGTGGGTAGTTCTCTTCTCCATTGCCGATGGCAGCAAAACATTTCGCTATGCCTTGATGCAGACAGGTTGTCTTCTTCCACCAGAAGTTGGTAAGACGGTCTGGTCCTGGAGCACTCCAATTACGTTTTTGCTTGATTATTATTATTATTATTATTATTATTATTATTACTACTACGCTGAGACCTTATGCCAGAGCAAATATATCGTCTTCATGAAAACGAGAAAAAAAGAAGGTACGCAAATCGAGTCCTGGAAGTCGAACAAGCGACCTTTAAGCCATTAGAATTTACCACAACCAGAGGTATGGGACGCGAATGTTTGAGATAACACAGCCGACTCGCAGAATTGATATCCATAAAGAAAGGGGAAGACTACGCAAAGACAATTACCGGGATAAGAGAAAAAGTATCTTTTTCTATCTTAAGATCAGCACTGCTCTGCCTTAGAAGTTCAAGATTAATTAGCAGAAGAACACATAGCATTTCAGAAATAGACGTCGATGCTGAACTTTCCAGATCTAGAGCTAAATGATTTTATTTATATTAGAGTCCCTTTCTTTTTTTTCTTTTTTTATCATCCGTTTTCAGTCTATTTTAATTTTTTATAGAAATAATTCATATATAGTTTTATTATCTTCTGATATTTTTTTAACATTTGTAAAAATTTTATTCTATATTATGGAAATAAAGTATATCAATGATTTTTAAAAAAAATTATTATTATTATTATTATTATTATTATTATCACTATTATATCCACTTATGACATGGGGATCAGTGGTTATAATCAATTATATATAGCGAGTTATGTCGAGTTTCAACGTCACTTGAGTCCTTGATGTAGAGGTTTGCATACTGGCTTAACGTATTGCTGGTTGTTGATGTTCGAAACTTGGAATTTTCTTCTTTTCCGCTCAGATAAAGGAAGTGACGTTAGGTCTTTGTATAAAAATATAATATTTATATAAAACTTATCTAATACTCTAAACGCTTAAGCAGTAAATACAGGTTTCAACAGATAGATAGTCTGCAACAGCGGCTCACATACGTTTGATAGATAAAGAATATAGCTGTCAGTAAAACAGGCAGACCTTCCTTTTTTCGATAAGTGCGTGGGTTCTTTTAATTTCCGAAGAATTGTCAAGGGACGAGACCTACGGCTTAACGTCCTAATACAAGAACTAGAAGATATATCAAATATGTTCAATAATTGATTTGTTCACGGAAAAATTTTGCAAACTTTCGGTTAAATATCCTTTACCACAATAGCCGACTTTCCCATAGCTAATGAAACTCATAAACGTAAATGTATAAAATTTTCTTACGTGGTGAGTTAGTCCTGTGTGAGGTATCGTGCTGTGACAATGTGGTTAGGTCCAGTTGCACGGCTAGCGGGAACACAGTCCACGCGGTTAGTTTGTCTACTGGTCCAGACCTCTCCTCGTTGTCCTGTGTCCGCCTGTTGCTTGGCTCTATATGTAACCTGAGCACCACAACTGAGTATCGATCCCAGGCTACCGGGTCGTAAATCCGCTGTTAAGACGGGAAAAAAATAATTACCAGGCGCGGATCCAGGAAGTTAGGAAAGGGATAACCCCTACTCTCCGCGTTAAAAAACCTTCCAGTAACATCCCACAGAATCCAGCGTACGGTATTTACATATCTCAACTGGTGAGATATGCTAGAATTTGCAGTAAAAAGAGTGACTTTATAACAAGAAACCAGCGCCTGACGTCAAAATTAGAAAAACAAGGCTTTAACAAACAAAGACTCGAAAAGTCATTCGCAAAATTCTACAGAAGCCACTTCGACAAAATACGGAAGTAAGGTGCAACGATAAAGGAACTTAGAGAGCCCTGACCTGGATGAAAAATTATTGAAAGTTTGTATCCTTTTTATTTGAATGTTATATATTAATGTAATTTTGTATTTAATGGCGCGCGCTTATTTGGTTTTTAAATTTGTGTTTTATGCGCGAGCTAGTTGCTTTTTGTGTTGCGTGTACCGCGAATTATTAATATCTAAAGGTTTCATCAATTTGTTTTCCTTACTTTACTAACGTTGTTCAGTGTTCACTTAGTGGGTGGCTCCACCTGAATTGTTCTTCAATTGGTATTTAATGGAGCCGAAAGCAATTGTTGAATTGCACACAATTTAGGTATCCTGCTGATGAACAGTAACTGTTTTGCTATTTATTTTCAGCAACATATATAGTTTTTATCTGTTCAGTTATCAATGCACAAATGGCGCATGAATTCAAAATATGGCGCGTTAAAAAGTCCATTAGCGGGCCTAGATTGCGCCTGTGTCCCAGGCCATTCGCACAGAACCGGTGTAGATTTCCGTCACAATCTTTTGCAATGGCAGATCGTGTTTTTGGATGGTTTTAATTAATGTAAATTAGACACGATACATGATTTGTGAATCGCTGATCGTGTGTTTTTCTTTAAACGATGCCATACGCCGACAAGCTTAGTCTTTACAAAAAGTAACTTAAATTTGATGTCGGTAACTGAACATAAAAATAACTTTATAGCCGTGTCGTAGAAGGTTTTACTTTTCTATTTCCCTCAAGTACCCAGTTGACCGAATGGCAAATTTGTGGAAGCTTCTCACCGTCCACCACTCACAGGGGGGTCAGGTTGGCGTACCGGTAATCACTCGCGCCTCTCACCTCTACGACCCGGGTTCGATTACCGGGATCGGCAAGTGAGCTGAGGTTTGTCGATCTCAATCTGACTCCGAGGGTTTTTCTCCGGGTACTCCGGTTTTCCTCCCTCAGCAAAAATCGACTCCCAGCTTATTCTATCCGGCTGTGGTGCTGTGTTCCGAAGTCGTAGATGGGCCGCAAAGCGGCAGCCATTGTGTATGTGTCCGTGTAACTGTGTATGTGTCCGTGTAACTGTGTATGTGTCCGTGTAACCGTGTATGTGTCCGTGTAACCGTGTATGTGTCCGTGTAACCGTGTATGTGTCCGTGTAACCGTGTATGTGTCCGTGTAACCGTGTATGTGTCTGTAACCTTGTCTGTGAGTAATGAGTGCGCCTTAAAATGCTTGCGGTCCTACCTCGTTGAGCTGCGTCCTCGTAATTCAGTCTTTGACTCCCGGGGGGGGGGGAACTCCCCTGAAAAGTGGGTAGGGGTGCTCGACGATACTTCTGCCCCGGGCTTTGACTGCAAAAAGGGCGATTAGCAAGGCGAATTTATTTATTTATTTTTTTATTCACCTAAGCTTCCAAGTATCATTAGGACGTCTATCATCAACCCAGAACCTGACCGTCAAGCAGGCTGGCTCCAGAAATATCTGACAAATAAATCCGAATTAAAATCCATGGGAAAAAGGTTGCAAAAACACGATTTTAAGAGGACTCTTGCAGTCTGGCATCAACACAAAAAGCGACTTTTGAAAACAGGCAGTTTTGTTTAATAAATGTCTACTATCAGTATGGTTAAATAAAAGTTTTTGGCACATTGAATTTTGGTAATGGCCCATAAATTTCAAAAATGGCCCGTTGATTTTCAAGGAAACGGGCCACTGGCCCATGGGCCTTTCAGTCCTTCCCAACCCCTGCAAAAGCTAAATGAGGTGTCGTAAATTCAAAAGTTGCAAACTAATAGAGTAAGCGAACAAGAAGCAAACACATGTAAGTGGGTAAGAAAATAGCAAAAACGAACCAATAGTTTTCTGTTCATCTGCGGTTATTTTCATCGACGAGTTTACTGACTGAGCATGTTTATACAACAAAGACAACGAACTCACCACGCAGACCCTATAGTTTGTATTCAAACAGCCATTAAATATTGCCCAATTCTACACATTTGAGAAATCTACCCATCACTTTTGGCTTTGTTGTCGCTGATCGGAGATAACAGCTCCTAGCTGTGAGAACAATATTATAGACAAATAGCAAGCAAAACCTTCGGATTTTTACTGAGAAAATAACCAGAAAAGTACGTTATGTACAAAATCGGTCCACCAAACAGTGGAGAAGAGAAACGTGATGCAAGGCTAAATTACATAATCAAAATTGATGTCAAAGCAAATAAAAATGAGACGCCGCGACTTTTTCCTTGAATTCAATGTCAAAACTTT
The DNA here is from genome assembly GCA_025447995.2 of Isaurus tuberculatus. NCBI lineage: Eukaryota > Metazoa > Cnidaria > Anthozoa > Zoantharia > Zoanthidae > Isaurus > Isaurus tuberculatus. Next base: position 7,578 of record JAOEHV020288848.1, on the reverse strand, counting down.
GCCCTTTCCTGTTTGCCATCATTCATAACATATTAATTCCTAGCCGAGAGCCAACCACATTTAACAAAGATGAAGCTTGCTAGGCCAATTGGAAATCTCCGTTTCCGAATTTTGTGAAAAACCGATTAACTGGAACACGTTTATATCCAGCGACAGCCAAAAAAAACAAACGAGTCATGAAATTTACCGCAACACGAATTTAAAGTTCAATCATTAAGATTTTAACCGCTCTTAACGATGTAGAAACAATAAATTCACAGAAAAAACATACAAGGCAACAATTGTTTACATATTGGCAACGCACGATCATGAAAACAATCGGAAAAAGTTATTTAATAATTAAAAATAGTCTTTTATATCATTTCCAAAAAATTACAGTCTGCAAATCAAGCGCCAATAAAATGGAGCCGTAACAAAATATGTTAATGATAAATTTTAATTCTTTGAGTATAAATGTCATGCGAGGAAATACGGAACAAAGCGAGTTTTTAAACAGCCTATCATTTATACTAACGCCCAACGTTCGCTATACAATATTTATAGTGCTCACGCTGAGATTGACCCTAGAATTCGTGATCATTCTTAAGAGAAACAGGGCTTTAAAGTAATACATTTTTCATGAAAACAGCTTACGATATGACAATTAAATTTTCTGTGCTAAATGCAAAAATTTCTCTTTTTCTATGAAAACTGTTGCAAATCAACAGCCTCTTTTGATAGTAAATCGAACTCCCCGCATAAAAAATTCAATTCAGTAAATTATGGAAGTTCTGCGGGAATCTGATGAGGAATTCTCCGACGATGAAGCGCCGACAGCTTATTATTACGACGGGCAACGAAACGATCAAGGCGAACGTCATGGCAAAGGAAAAGCTAGATTACCCAACGGCGACTCTTACGAAGGAGAATACCAGAATGGTTTCCGACATGGCTTTGGCAAGTATGTGTTTCGTAAACTGAAGGGAAAAGCAAGAAATGCATGCTACGTGGGTTGTTATGAGAAAAACAAGAAAAACGGACAAGGGACTTTTTTTTATCCTGACGGCGCCAAATATGAAGGAGTGTGGAAAGAAGACCTGCGCCAGGGATACGGTACATATTGCTACACAAATGGTGATGTATATAGAGGTGAATGGGAGAAAGACAAACGGCATGGTCAAGGGATATACACATATGCAGCTAGTGGAATGGTATATGAAGGGCAGTGGGTAGAAGGGAAGCGATCAGGTGAGAGGTTTTTGAACAAAACAGTAATATTACTGTGACAGCTCAAATAGATCACGTCACAGGAATCAGGTGTTGCTTAGGGTAACTTAGCCGTGTATACATTACATACGATGTTAAAATGCTGATAGAGTATAAGGTGACGCGAGCCTTGGCTTAAACTCAAACTAAATCATAGCTATTTACGAAGGTTTGATTTTTATAGCGCTTTCACACCTAAAACCACTTACTCGAGTTTCGACGTTAATTATATTTTGTTTTCATATTGAGAAATCATAGCCTTTCAATATTTTATCGCCGGTAAAACACAAATTTCGAGATTAAAATTTTGCTTACCAAATCCGGTTTTATACTCAAAGACAGATGAAGAAGCACTCTTTTATCAGCGATGTACCAATAAAACGAAATTTCAGATTTATTTGAATTGTAAAATCTGCCAGGTGCCACGATATTAATAGCGCGCTGACTGAATTCGACAAAGATATGCAAATCGAGGATCAAATAATCGTGCGCGCTTGATAAAATGAAAACAACAGAAAAATGCTGTACAAAAAATTTAAATCCAAGAAAGAAGGAGAATTTTAAAGTTACGATTAACAGTGACTGATTTAAGTTCTCCTTGCTGTTTCTCTGTGGTTCAATCTTTTATAAAAATAATAACTGATCACGAAATGATCTCAAGACAACAACCTTTAGAGAACAATGAAAAAAAAACATTACGGGAGATAATGACAATGAAAGAAATCGTAAATCTTCAACAACTAATACAGCCCAAACTAGCCAATGGCGGAAGAGTTCATGAATTGTTTTTGGGATCAAACTATAGAAAAACAATATTCTTGCTACAGTAAATCTAAAATAAAAATGAAAAAAAATTAAAATAAAATATTTCTTCTTTATGCCATTCCAAACTTGACTGCTTTTTTTTATTCAAACGCACTGAAGTATTATTTTGAATGAGAGGTTTTTTTTCGAAAAAACTAGTTCTATTTTTGATTTTGTAAGCAAAGAATGGCAAATTAGTTAAAGAATTGTTTTATTACTTTATCGTTTTTAAATATACAACTTTGTAATTTATTTTCATTAAGATATAAAAGCGGACAACGGATGTTGAAACCACGCAACATTTTTTATATCACACGGAGACAAAACCAAAAATGTGGCAAAAAATGAAAATTTGGCTCCAGTGATGCAAATCTATGCTGTGATATAAATTTTAAAAAATACAGGAAGGTAAACAAAATGAAGAAACGAACGAAAAAACGTACAAAACTTTGCAACTGTGGAAACACCTTAACACAACGGAGAGTTATTTACCAGTAAAATATAGACTCAGTTTATCGTCGTAAGTAGTGTAAGGAGTTCAGGTTTCGAGGCTAAGCATGAACTGAAGTTAATATAATGCGTAATTTAGACAACTCAAGGTTGAAATGTTTCATTATCGCCTTAGTAATGTAAGTGGTTGACGTTTTGAGCTTTAACTAATCCTATGAAATTATAACATTCGTCAGTTTTTGGCCACTTTGTTTTGTAATGAAAAAACTTTGTGTTAAAAAGTTTGTGGTGTGTAAAACACGCTGAAAATGCTTCCTCGCCGCTGCTGTCAGTTACTTGAAAGATGAATAATTTACAAACACTTAGAATGAAACAGATCCAGGAAAAAGACGGTTTCATTGATTCCTTTAAAAGAAACCCCGACAGTTGTGAACATTTTACGTCAAAAATAACTTTGACCATCCCTGAGTCTTCTTCCGTGCTTTACATATGGATTCGTGCCGGTCTTTTCCAGTTTTAGATCGTTTTCCATGGTCAACTTTGCTGCTTGAATATCGTAAGCGGCGCCAGTTTGTTTGTATGACGTCACACTTACGCTTAAGTTTTTCTAAGATCATCAAAGACAGTGTCGGTGTAATTCCATTCACAATGAACCATATTTCAGAAACGATCAAATATGAGATAATAAATAAAAAATGACAATTGTCTCTTCAAATTTCCCGCTCAGTACTTAAAAAATTCCGAGCGCAAGAGTGACGTCACGCAATCAAAATGGCGCCGCCCGCGATATTCAAATTGCACAGTAGGCCATAGAAATTGACCTAAAACTTGAACAGGCAGGCTCAAATCCCTATTTAAGGCTTGGAGGAAGATTCAAAGACAGTAAAGGCATTTACTGACTCGAAATGTTCACAACATCCGGGGTTCCATTTCACCTCATTGTCGTTTTCCTCGCAGGAAGGGGAAAACTTACATTCGGGAAACAATGCTACGTTGGCAGTTTCCATGACGACAAAATGTTGGGTCCAGGAACCTATATCTTCCCTAATGGGTGTCAACAGCATGGAGAATATGTTATTGTAGAAGATGACCCCGATGAAAACGAGAAAGAGAGAGATGATACTGAGGCTGATCGCGGAATAAGGACGAAGCAAACGAGAATCAAATGGATTAGTAGTGGGGGTCTTCATTCTCCCGTGACTGTAATCAAAAAGGAAACTCTAATAAATTAGAATTCCGTAAAAATTTCAGATATTGTTTTGAGCATATATATTTTCATTCTGAACTTTAATTAATAATCTTGTCTTCATTAGGAGAAACGAGAAGATACTTTCATACTTTAAATCTCGTGTAGCTTGTAGGAAAATCCAATTTGCCTATTTAACGTTTTCTTGCAGGCAAACGCAACAAATAATGCCCCTCTTTTCTAAGAATCTTTGGCAAGAAATTCTTCTTTCATTTTAACTTAATTTCTTTTAAATTAAAACGTCTTGCAAAATCTTATCTATTTTGTACACAGTTCAAACACTTCAAGCTGAAAAAATTTTCAATCGCTGATTCACGAAAAAAGCGAAGTCTTTAATATGTCACGAGGCTATTTCGATCCCAAAAAGCGCAACAAAGATTTACAACCACTTATATGAAAAAAACAAAGTTTTCAAGGTAACACAGGAATTTATTGAATACCTACGACGTGTGTTTGAATGAAAAATAGTTGAATCCTTCACACGAATATTACATTCTTGCAAAATGCGCAGGAACAAGGTAAATCCAGTCATTCTCATTCTTTCTTTTCCTATGTAGCCTTATGTTATTCGAAACAATAAAATGACCCTGTTTCAATATTTAGCTAAAATTATTAGTTAAGGTACCACTGTTAACTTGTACTTGTAGCCACTGATATTGGAAATTAAGGATATGTTGACATTAAGGAAATAGGGCAACGTTTTTTATTTAACATTAATTTATTAGACCCACGTTTAAGGCCTGAACCCTTTTACGAGCCTAGTGGCCCATGGGACTGGGGCTTATCTCCGGTATCTGTAGTGTCAAGCGGATGAGAGTCCTTGACTCCCCCTGGACGGGACACTAATACATCGCAGGTTAGCTCCCAGTCGAAGCTGGTACTCATTTACCGACCTCGTAAGGTGCAAAGCTGGGAAAAGAAGGTCACACAAGTGTTGAAATCTCGGCGAAGCCGGGGATCGAACCTGGGACCTTGTGGTTGAAAGGCAGAGATCTTACCAACTGTACCAACCACGCCGCCCTTCTTTCTTGCCCTATGTTATTCGAAACAATAAAATGACCCTCTTTCAATATTTAGCTAAAATTATCAGTTAAGGTACCACTGTTAACTTGTACTTGTAGCCACTAATATTGGAAACTAAGGAATATGTTGACAATAGGGAAATAGGACAACGTATTTTATATAACACTTATTTATTAGACCCACGTTTAAGGTTTGAATTATTACTGTTATTTAACAAATAAAGAAGCCTCGGCTGTGCTCTGTTCTGTTGTAAAGTACGCAGGAAGCGGCGAAAGCACGAAAGAATTAGTGAAGGGGAAAACACTAGCCGAGGGTTCGAGTTTTAAAGTTTTACTTTAAACCACCTTCTGGTTTGTGCTGCTTCTTTTGCATTTCCATATCATTTGAAGCTAAGAGTTCATTTTCATAAACAAGGCAGCTTTCGGCAAACGTATATCCATGACACTCGTTTTGACTTCATCCTTAAAATACCCAATCTAAAAAGCTTGAGTTCAATGTCAGACTTCTAACTTCAAACGTCTAAGCGCCGTTTGCAATTTGCAGTTTGCAATATTAAACTCTCTAACAAGAGCGCCGGCTATGAGTAACTAAAGGGCAAATAACATCTGGTGCCATTGTTTATAATCTGCTTCATTAAACCTTGTTTCTATAAAGTCATAATGGGTCATTTTAGGTCTCCCTGTTCGTTTTAGATGACGGCCCTCGACGACCGGAACGACTATATGGAAATATAAACAAGACGACCAAAAAGACCGCAAACAACTGAAGCAACCCAGACGACCCGGGACGCCTCTATAGAATAGAGTTCTATCCGGGTGACCCAAAGCAACCCAGAGACGACTGAAAAAGACTGAAACGACCATATTTAAACTATCGGATACGACCAGAACGGACAGAAACAACCAAAAACAGGTCCTCAATGTATTTCAGCTCCCAGTGTGTGGTCGGCCCCATGTTTTCAAGCTTTACAACTGCGTTCCGAGACGACTCGTTACGACTGCAAATGACCAAATGGAAATCGCCGGTTGTGTCGGGTTGTCAGTTTCAGTCACCTCGGTCTTTCAATTTTTTTTAGGAAAGACTTGAAACGACACGATACGAAGGAACACGGAAAATACGATTTTATGTTAAAATCGGAGAAACTTGTAATACAAAAAAAGTGAAAGTACTAAGTCTATAAATACAGTATCGAAGATATCAAAAAACAAAAAAGTTTATTTATTTTATTTATTTATTTATGAAGATTCTAGATAGCAACATAAGGGAGAAACAACAACAGGACACGGGGTCCCTTACAAAGGTTGCAACTCCTGCAAGGAGTCGATTTTTGCTGAGGGAGGAAAACCGGAGTACCCGGAGAAAAACCCTCGGAGTCAGATTGAGATCGACAAATCTCAGTTCACGTGCGGAGTCCGGGAGTCGACCCCGGGTCGTAGAGGTGAGAGGCGCGAGTGATTACCGCTACGCCAACCTCATTCCCAAAAACACTGAGAGTTCAGAAACACTCAGTTGTATTATTAGAAAATGGTGAACAAACGACTCATATACTACGTTAAAGAGAAGTTTGTCTGTGAACCAGTATGATTAAGAGCTTAACTAGCCCCCTTCTTATTTATAATCGTGCTAGATTACATTTTACGACTCTCACTCGACCAAAATAGTGAGAGCGGTTTACAGTTACATCCTAGAATAGGTCGGAGACATCCTGCACAATACATAACAGACCAAGATTACGCCGACGATCTAGCAATTGTTTCAGAACATATCAAAGATGCGGAACTTCCACTTCATGCCCTCGAAACAGCTGCCTCCTTTGTTGGGCTACATTGTAACGATAAAAATACCGAATACGCCACATCATCCTTGGATCCTTCACCAATAACATCTTTACATGGAAAGATCAAGCGCGTAGATGACTTCTAATACTTAGGCTCAATTATCATGGCCTCTTAAAAGGATTTCAAGACCAGAAAGGCACTAGCTTAGCAAGCCTGTAATGTCCTTGAGCTTCTCTTTAACGTAGTATATCAGTTATTTATTCACAAGTTTTGTATTTCTACATTGTTTTGACTGATAGATCTTTACAGATCCTACGTAGCACGGCATTTCGTACACGCTCTTTGTATTACAGTTTCTATATTTAAAAATGGGGCACGTGTGGTAATGAGACAGATAGGCTCGTAAAAGAATCTAGCTTTTCGCTTAGAACAAAGAAAAATCATTGCAAGGTTTGTTACCTTCTGTAAGCCAAATACGTAGACGCCATGAAGAAACTCCTGTCCAACTGGTAAAGTTTTAAAAGAAACTGGGACATTATCATCGGACTTGAGAACCTACAAATGTAAGAATAAATCTTTTAACTTGTTAATCTAAGGCAGCGTCGTTAGCGCAATGGCTAAGATCTCTGCTTCCAGCTACAAGATTCCCAGTTTGATCCTCGGCTCTGCCGAAATCGGAACATTCATGTGATCCTTTTCGCCCAAACTGATTCAGCTGCCTTTGTTCTAATATCTGCAAATGGTTTGACCTTTACGTCTTCTCGGATAAGGACGTTAAAAACGGTAGGTCCAGTCTCTCTATTTTGGGAATTTAAAAGAACCCACACACTTATCGAAAAGAGCAGAATAGTGATCCCAGTGTTGTCGTCTGTCTGTTTCACTGAGCGCGTTTCTTGTTATTTAAAACTACGTGAGCCGCTGCAGCGGACTATCTAAGACCCTCTACTGTTTGAACCCTGTACTTGCTTGTAAAGCGCTTTGAGCTTAAAGAATAAACGCTATATAAATATTGATTATTACTAAAATTATTAT
>JAOEHV020288750.1:0-11910 GCA_025447995.2 Isaurus tuberculatus | reverse complement strand
TCCCCCATTAAGTAGGAGATTTTGTTTTCAAAGCTAATTTTGTTAAGAACAGGGGAGATTGAATCATGAAAGTTTTGAATTGAAATATCAGGAGGTTTGTAAATACAACCAATAATAATATTTTTGCCATCAGTTTGAAAAATTTCAGCAAAGATCGATTCATAGAGATTAGTGTCCGCTGACTGGAGATCTGTACGTAGTTTAAAAGTAAAATTGGATTTTATATAGAGGCCAACACCTCCACCCAGCTTGTTCTGTCTACAGTTAGAGAGAAAGGAATAACCTGGGATATCGTATAAATCTTTAGTAGCATCATCTAACCAAGTTTCTGAGATGCCAATTGCAGAGAAACTCAGGTTAAGGGAAAAAAGAAATTCAGAAAGATCATTGAAGTTTTTTTTGAGACTACGTATATTTGTATGAAATAATGAAAATGAATCAGTTGAGGAAAGAGGTATATTGTTGAACTCCTTAGAAGATAGGTAGACACAATTTGATAGAACATTTTGAGTATCTTTGAAAATGTTGGCATCTGGGTCAATATCAGGGTTGAGCAGTAGATGACGAGAGTTTATATCTTCAAGGAATGGGTTGAAACACTTGGTTTTCAGTAATTCCTGGTCAAAGCATGTATGGGGAAAAGAATTAAAGTCATAGAGAGCAAAATAAAAATCTGTGTCATCTTCAAGGTGATTAAAGGGAAAGGTGGCCGATAAACAGGTTAAACAGAACCAGGAATCAGTTGAATTTGAGAGGTGGGAATATTCAATGTAAGACAGGGGGGTACATTTCAGATGTACCCAAGAATTGCAAATGTCACATTGTATGGCTTTACTATTACTATGAACATTAAATTTACATACAGAACAAGGGAACTTTTGGGGCATAGACAGCAAGCCAAACAACTGGCTAGAGATACAGTGAAAACAGACAAAGGTACATGTAACTGAATTAGAAATATAGGTAAAAGTTGAGCATGTAGGTAAGGACAGTACAGAATCAATATGGGATGTCATTGATAAATGTAAAATAACAAACCGTGAATAATCTATAGGCTACAAAAACAAGCAAGCGATAAAATATTACTCAAATTTAATCCTACATATACTTGCAATCAAGGAAATGTCCCATCAGGAGTTCAGCGGGTCTGGAACAGGAGCCAGTCTTCTACTGTATTTGTTAACAAGGTTTTGGCATTGTTGAATGGAGGTGCATCGTTCCACGGTTGAGGTATGGGAAGATGGTCGAAAACAGACCACACCATCGATTGTCCAAACCTTGTGAATTAAACCTTCGACGACATCTTTGTTTAGAAAGGTCAGAATTTTGCGTCTTTTTATGGTAAGATCTTCATGTAAGTTGAAGGGCCTTTTGTTAACCTTGAGCAGTTTTCTTTTCCTAAGGATCTTGACCTTTTTGTTGTGATTTGTGAGCCGAACAATTATGGCTCGGGGCTTTGTATTTGACCGCGAGATCTTTCCCACGCGATGCGAGCGACAGATTTCATTCGGGGCTACATCGATCCCCAGCTCTTCGGAAAAGAAATTAATGGCTATTGAGTCTGTATCCTCTTCAGAGTCTTCATCAGTTGACTCTGGGATTCCGTAGATACGTATGTTAGTACGTCTGGTATACTGTTCAAGGTCATCGATCTGTTGTAGAATGTCAACCCTTGCAGATTCAAGTACTTGGATCGATGCTTTCAGCTCATTAAATGAGTTTTGTATTTCATGTAAGGAGTCTTGGCTCGCCTTAAGTTCTTTAAAGGAGTCATTAATCTTAGCTAGCTCGAACTGGAGGCTGTCAGCAAGAGATGCCTGAAATTCGGTGGATGAAACAGTTAATTCAACCTGCTTTTTGACTATGGCGGGAAGTGAGTTTTGAATCCAAGCCTCAAGTTTGTCTTGGATCTTCTCCCAGATGTTATCGAGATCTACGCCTATATTATCGTCGACCGTTTCAGTAGTTTTTTCTGGTTTGGAAGACTGTCTTGTCTTCCCCATATTGATTTCACAAGTCACGAGTCTCTAGCCAGTTAAAACATAATTATTTATCGTGACAGAGGAACACACACTTCCACCATCTTGGACGTACTCCGCTGACGCTTCACGTTTTCCGTGAAGGGTGTCTTGCTTGTCTCGAGGGTTTTTCTGTTGTGTTTCTTAATTATGGTTTGTAGGTTGTCTGTGCAGCTATAACTAACTTTTATGTTGTTTTTGTTGAAAATCTTGTTGTACCGGTGATTTTTCGGAAAATGTTTTCTGACGAGGCTCAGAAACTCTCTGCTGATGTTTGTTTGAACGTTCATGCTGTAAGGAGGATTAAACCAAATTATTTTTCTCTGTCTGTTTTTGCGGTTGTTTTGTGCGGTGTGAATTGCTGGTTTCTTGCGTTCAGTGTAGGTTAATTTTTCGTCGTGTCTGCTTTGTTTAAGTGCACTTTCGTAGTATGGTTTGGCTTTGTTAAAAAGATCTTTGTTTGATGAGATGTCATTCGTCTGGTAGATGTTTTATTATTGTAGGCGGATGGTTAGAATTGGTGTCGATGTAGAAAAACTTTATTTAGTTAAAGCCAAGAAGCCTTCTTTATTAAACAAAAGAACAGAACTCATTTCTAAATGCCGCCACGAGAATAAATTTTACTTAACAAACTTCACAAGCCGCCAACAATAGCTCTATAGAATCTTTATTTCACACGCAAAATAGAACATCACACTAGTGAATTAATTAAAACTACTTATCTAATTTGTATATAAGGAGGTATGTTTCTTATTGAATAAAATTCTGTCTGACGAGCGCTGAGGCGCGAAACTCAGAGTCACAGTAAATCGATATGTCTTCTTTGATTTTTAACTTATTTGTACATTAAGCTCCTAATCATAATCGCAGGTCCGGTAAAGGTCTGAAGGCGATTCCAAACACGCTCGCATGTGATGATCATTTTTACTGGTAAGTTGAAAATCTTTGAAATATTATAAACTTTCAGTTGTTATTAGTCATTACGTTTCCCGTGTGTGACTATAGGATAGCTGAGAAAGTTTAGAATCCAATTTAGTGATCAAGTAAACTAGTTCCAGACTGAACTTTTGACAAGTAATGTGACTTGCTTTTACACCGAATGCCGGCTTAAAGAGTCTATGACACGAAATTTTTTTTTTTTGCACATTAAAATATAGCGTTTCAGACGTACGATTCCAAAGTTTAAATTGTGTAAGATAAAAACTGGCGATTTTATACGCGGTTTAAAATGGTTATTTTGACACTAAAAGGGTCACAGGGACTTGATCGAGTGACGTAATGTAGGGGACATAGCGGTGAGGTTTAGCTTTATTTTTACTTTGATTTCAAAAATTAAACATGTCATTTCTTTGAGTTTTGGCAGCCTTGCCCGTTGAGAGTGCAAGCAACACAATAATCTCCTCTTTTTCCTCTTTTCTGCTTCTCCTCCATACTAAAAGGTTTGTTTGTGACCCCTCGATTACGTCATAATCTATATGTTGGTGGCATTTTGGCCGCGCGAGACAATTACCATTTTTCGTCTGAATTATCCAAATTTTAAGCGCGTATAAAATCGCCGATGTTTGTCCAACGCTCCTCAAATTTTGGAATCGTACGTTTGAAACGCTATATTTTCCAAGTAAGGGAAAAAACAATTTTCGTTTCATAGACACTTTAAGAATACGTGTTCATTTTTAGCGTTTTAACCAGTTTAACTACCGTACACAACCCCAATTTTGAAAATGAGTCAGCAAGGAAAAAAGGAGTTGAAACATAAAACAGGGCTCGCATGCCTGGCTATTTGAAAATCATGGAAAGTTTCTAAAACTGAGAATAAATTTTTCGGGACGTTTGAAAAGCTTTGAAAAATGGAGGTTTGTACTGTACTCAAAGGCTGTGGAATTTTTTTCGGACTTTTAAGTGGTTTAGGTGCCAGTAAAGCGGTTTTTGTTTTAGGCACTTAACATCGTACAGTTTTATGTAATACAATTTGTGACTAATGAAAAGTGCCGAATGGAAGAGGTCACAGGTAGCTTTTACGACGTACTTATCCTGTTTTCCAACACGCATGCGCTAAACGTTATCACGAGGTCAGTAGGGAGATTTGACAATTTTATTTGGTCAAATCCATAGGAAATGTGTATTTAACTATCTAATGCAGAACTTTCTAAAATTAATTAGAAAGTTAAATCTGTATTGAACGTTTTTGAATTTCGATCCTGTGTATCAAAATATTTTCAGGCACCGCATGAACTGCATAAACACTGGGGAAGAGCATCTGGCATCCCGAGAGAAACTTGAAAGCACCAATCGAAAAGGAGATGGGTTTTTGAGTGAATTCTACTTTTGATGTTTGTACACTTCGATTAATGAAAGACTTTCCGGGTTAAAAGAATAAAAACAAAATTGCGTGGCTTTTAGAATGTTCACCGTGATGTCTTACCTCTCGGTTAATCGGTTTTTTTATGAATTTCATCGAAAATCGAATGATCGAGGTGATTATTCTAAAGACAACTACTAATACTCATCGAGACTGAAAGAATAATATCTAAATATAATATATCAGTATGTCTTAATATGTCCAAAGGCGAAAACCCTCTGCCTCTATCCCCATTTTCACTCCAATACCCCCCTCTCAGTGTATACAATGAAATACGCCCTCAAGAAGAAGTCTCTTTCTTATTTTGGACTTAGACGTCGAAATTAATTTCCCTAACGAAGGTTAACGCTCGAAACGCCAACTTTGTTCTTCTACGTTTATGATTATTATAACATTCACACCTAGAGTTTCTTAAGTCACGTCCAAAAGATAATCGCCATTGTACTACACGCTTTTTTTTATGAGAACAGCAAATTTTGCCGAGGCTCATTGTTCTTAATTTTTTGGCTGCTTCAGCCTCAATTTGTTTTTAATTTGTTCTTATTTCTGTGAGCGGTTTGAAATGATGAGAAATCAAAACAAAAGGACAAGGCATTGAAAAACAATGTGGTCATCAGTATTTAGAGGAGATCTCTGAACATTTTTCTCAGATTACTGACCACAATGCCATTTGTCTTTTAGTATTACATGAATACATGTATCATTTGGGACAGTGGTAGATATAATAATGAGAAACGGTGTTTTTACTACATTGCGAACATAAATTTTAAGATTCTTTAAAGCTTCAACTAGAAACATTTTCACTATTTTTCAGGCTCAGCCTGAGCTTGTTCTTAAATTATTCTTAATTTTCGGCCCCCAGGGGGGTTACTCGAAGTGACGGGGGGTCCGATGTATTTTTTTGGGTTGAAAATTTACACGCTTGGTATTTTTTTGGGTCAAGAGATCGGTCACGTACTCGCTTAGGTCTTAAAAAATACGCGTACTTTTTTTTTTGGTCACATGCATCTCCGAACGAACCTTTTGTTGCAATCAGTGGATCAGAATAATATCCATTCGAACTTTTTTTTAGCGACGTGTAATTTTTGGAAAAACTGCTAATATTAAGAAAACAATACAATGTACATTTTTAATCTTGTTTACTTCTCCTCTTTTCTCTATGACTCATTACAATGATGTCCATCAATGTCTTTCATGTCACTTTCGATGAAGGGACATTAACGGACATAGTAATTTCATTAGCCTATTGGAGGAAAATCAAGCATTAAAAAGTTCTGTTTAATTGAATAACTCAGTATTGAGGTATTTAAGTCTTGTATTTTTTTGGGTAGGTATTTTAATACCAAGTGTTTTTTTGGGTCTAAAATTTCAGGCTCGTGTATTGTTTTGGGTTTGCAATATGAAGCTCCGTCGGATCCCCCCCCCCTCCCCCATCATGTATACTTCAAGTACCCCCCTGGGTTTCGGTCAATCTAAGCCTCGTTTTTATAAATTTGTTCTTATAAAAAAAGTATGTATGCGTGTAGGGGCCAGAGTGAAATTTGAACCTGTCTCCAATTGATCGTTACTGGGTTTCTAGTTCTGGAGGTTGATTCTAATTGTTTTTTTTTTAAATCTGTAAGCACAAAGTAATTGCTGGTCTAAATCGGTGAACATCAGATTTAATAAATTTTTTTTTCTATTGTTATGATCAACTTAAGATGGCTCTATATATTTTCTTTTGGCGCGCGAAGCATGGGTACGAATGGCCCGAGCAAGCGAATATTGAAAGGAAAGGAAAAAAAATAATCATGGCGGCGAGGTTTTTTCGATACGTGGATAGGATTTTTCGTTCTCTCGCTGTTAGGAAAAATCATCAAATTTTTATATATATATTAATGTAATACGCGTCATATAACGAAAATTGGGAATTCCTCCGAAAATTATGTACAGATTTTCATGTAGCTTTGTCAGTTGATACTCCTTGGATGTTTACTCTGTTTTCCCCAAAACAAAGCAAATTTACCGCGTAGAAACCTAGAAACACCGTCTAGTAGTCAGGTAGGTTAAAAAACGGGCCAAGCATTTTTATCAGTAGTTACCATAGCAAACAACATTTAGATTCTGAAAGAGTCTTCCATATGTAGTCTAAAGCTGTAGGTTTTTATTATTGCCCTTCTACCGAGTGCTATGTGATAAACATTTGCCAAGGGAGAAGTTATTTATGCATATGTAATATCCAAAGCTTTGTAAAATACTATATAGAGCCACCTTAAGCAGCTTTTTATTCTAACTAAAGAAATTCCAGTTTATTTTTTACAAACTATCAGAATTAAACACTGAAACAAAACAATGAGTAGTGAGAGCCAAAAGTGGAACGATGTTGTACTTAGTCGTCCTTTTTCATTCAGTGGAAGTTTCAGGCGTAAATAATGCTTGTGGTAGCTCCAAAGTGCCAGTAAATTTTGCGGCATTAAGCCAAACGCACTTAGTCAAACCTTATATGCCTAAAATTAACTTTAGAGATGAAATTACTCAAAAAAAAACTAAGGCAAATACATTGCGACGTTTTAATAGTCTTACCATTTGAAGTTTAGAAACTTTTAAAAATCACGAGAATCTAATAGAACGTACTTGTAAGTGCCGAAATTAATTTTCTTATTATTAAATGGGCAATTAGGTGTATAATATTAACTAGAAAAACTAAGGCAGATAAATTGCGACGTTTCGATGACATCATGCCATCATTATCAAGTGAATTTATAGCTTGGAAATTTAAATAAGCTATAAACTTACTTGATAATGCTGGCATGATGTCATCGAAACGTCACAATTTATCTGCCTTAGTTTTTCTAGTTAATATTATTCACCTAATTGCCCATTTAATAATAAGAAAATTAATTTCGGCACTTACAAGTACGTTCTATTAGATTCTCGTGATTTTTAAAAGTTTCTAAACTTCAAATGGAAAGACTATGAAAATTCTAGCTATCTTCATTTGATATTGATTGTTATTAAAGGAACATAAAACCTGTTGTAATTGTTCGCTTAGACTATTTTGCTGTTATTTTTTCGATTTGTTATCATTTTTCCGATTTACTGTCATTTTTTTGATTTGTTTTCTTTTTTTCCATTTGTTGTTTTCCCTCCTCCTCCAACATTTTAATAATAGTAATAAAGCATAAATATGTTTTGAGCCCTTCCCAGAGCTTATTTAAACCTTCGAGTACGGCTTGGGCTATTATAAGCGTGGGCCGGGCCCAAAGTTGATTTATATCCACGAACCTGAACTCTACTGTTTTTTTAGCGTTAACTTAAAAGAAGGAATCCTCGTTATATATAAGCTAGCTAACTAAATCACTTACGAGCCTAGTGGCCCACGGAGCCGGCGCTTATCTCCGGTTTCTGTAGTGTTAAGCGAATGAGAGTCCTTGATTTCCCCTGGATAGGACACTAATCCATTGCAGGTTAGCTCCTGGCCAAAGCTGGTACCCATTTACCGACTTCGTAGGTATGGAAAGCTGAGTAAGCTTTGGCAGTAAAAGAAGGTCACACAAATTTTCAAATTTTGGGCAGAGCTGGGGATCGAACCTGGGACTTTGTCGTTGGAAGGTATAGATCTTAGCAACTGTGTTAAATACAACCCCAGTTATAATATAATGGGGAAGAAAATTATCGAAACCAAAATGACGTAATTCGTGATTAGAGTAGGACGGAATTGCAATGACTACATAAAGTCATAAATCCAAAGTGGTTTCTATTTTTAAATAACTTAAATGTGATAATTTTAAGCTGCGGTTATTGGTTATCAAGGCTTTGTACACATTGCAGCGTCTTTTACTTTGTTATGCCTGAAATAAGATTAAAACACGAAGGTATGTTTCACATTTTCTGCCCTTTTGTAAACTCCGGGGTTATAATGGTCTTTATAGTACCTCAACAAATTTACTTAATTCTGATTGGTGGAGAGCAGTACAATTTAATCCCAAATAGGATTCCGTGGGAGTACCTATTAAGTTTCCATGGTAACGGTACGTAAGGACAATCATAAGTGGCAAATTTGAGCGTCAAAAAATGGCCGACAGTCGCTTCGCAATTTCTAGTGAAGACGTGCGCCCAAACTGATAATCTTGAAATAAATATCTTGTTTTCAGTATTACACAAACTGAGTTTACAATTTGCTGCAATTCTTGCGTGATCTCGATAACTCTACTATCAACAAAATAAAAAAGATATTCAGTGCAACATATCTCAAATTCGTGTACTTTAAATAAAAAAATCATACAACCTCGCTTAAAAGCTCGTGCAGTTTTTTCGAAAACTTTCAAAATCAGTCAAACCTATCAATCATGAATCGTACTCGAATTTGTGCGATTTCCTATATTTGTGATGTGCCGGTCATGACACACCAAATCTAAATCACTTCAATCGAGCTGAGTCTTCTTTAACAGGAACTATATTACTTTCAATTAAGCTGTACTCTGAGGTATGTTCGCTTCTCTCCAATACTATAATTAGTTGGCATATTTTGACATACGAAATGATAAAAAAAACCAGCTTGTTGTGTGCGCAAGGCAGTGCTGTTTTGACCTTCGGAATCATCTATTTCATTTATAGGTCGTCTTTTTCAATTCTGTAATTTAACCGATATGGTTAAGATTGCTGATGTTATCGCACGTGCAAACTGCATTTCTTCAGTAGCTCTTGTTCGGTTAATTCAATTGGTTGATCTTTCACTTGCATAACCTTCCAGGATGAATGGAGTTTTCTTTCAGTTATCTCTCACACGTACTAACTCTTATATAACTTGCTTTGTACGGTTTTCGAACAAGGCTATTTAGAATTTTGTTCAACTTACATTGTCGCATAACTAGGTCGCTGGAGGAATATCATAGTTGATGATATGGCAACAGTAGCTATAAAAATTAGGAGAAACATTCGGTCAACAACCTTAGCGACGTTTTCCCATTCTTCTTTAAGTTCTTCCTGTTTTTCTTTCGCTCTCGCCCTGTCCGCCAGGATTGTAATTCCGTCGAGTAATCTGTCCTGAGCATTTGTGTTCTGCGCACCACGATACCGCACATTGTTTTCGTTATTGACAGAACTAATAAAATCTCTTGAGCTCAGCACCTTATCGCCAACCTTCGGAGCAACAACTAGGACCTCTTTGGGGTTACCATCGATTTCGGTCGCATTTCCGTTAGCTTCAGCAAAGAGATTGGCCAGAGGCGTACTTGAACTGGAGCTGTTATTTGGATTCCATTTTCGTTTCGGTTTGTCACGAGGTTTCAATACAAAGAGAATTGGTCCCAAAACTTCTATAAGGGCGAATCTCACCCATCGTGGAACGTTTGAAGTTGGTCCAGAATGCTCGTAAATATTCAAGACAAAGCAGGTGGCAATGAGAGCAAGACCAATCTCAACCATTGAGGCGACAAAAAACTGACCAATAAGTGGCGTAACATCGGAGGTGGTCGGAGTATTCTCGGCGATCATTAGCATGAAAACCGTCATTGCAAGTAGTGTAGTTATAACGAGTGTCACTCTCTCACCCGTGTTTGGTGGAAGTACAAAGGTCAAAAGAGCAAAGGCCGTTATTAGGAAGCAAGGAACTATCAGGTTGTTGAAGTAGAAGAGAACTTTTCGCCGGATATGAAGTGTGAACAGAATATTGGGATATGGCTCAGGGCAGCAGCTGAAAAAAAAAAGTTAACTTAATCAAAATTGAAGAAATGAATATGTTGATATTGCTGTTTGGACAAAACTTAAAGAGAAACGATTAGTAAGATATTTAGAAATAGCAAGGCCTGAACTCGGTATTTCGATCGACATACATTATATTTTTAAATAGTTTTTAAAAAATTTCTGAAGTACAACGTCGGTGATTAAGTAAAACATAGTAAACTTAAAGTAAAGTGACACATTTATATTGCACCTTTTCCATATGGATATATTCAAAGGCACATTACAACAATCAGTTTACCCCCAGCGGACCGAAAGCACATATAGGCGCCTCTGACAGCCGCTTTAATGCGGTCCATGTATGCTGGTACTCATTTACGTTCCTTGGAAGGGTGGAAAGCTGAGTGAGCTTTAGCGGGAAAGAAGGTCAACTTAATGTCCAACCCTCGACCTGGCCGGGGATTGAACCTGGGACCTTATGGTTGGGAGGCAGAGATTTTACCTCTGCACCAACCCCTCCGCTCTAATGTGATTTAATCAGCACTAGGTTAAAGTGATAAATCATCGCGGTGAGCACTGCAGAGAAGGAAGCTCGCTTTTTGAGCGTTTGTCCTTCGTAAGAGGCACTCATTCTGGTTGCATTGACTAAAGGCTAACGCTCGAAACTTCAGCTTCCTAATCTACACACGGCGATGATTTATCATTTCAATCTAGTGTTGATTAAATCACGCATATAGTATATCTCTATTTATGAACTCTTAATGATCTCCCTGTTTTCAGTTGCTTCTGTTATTGACGTTTAAGTTAGGTTTTGAAATGCATGATGTTGTGATTTGTACTTTGTCAAGTTTTGCTCGAACGAAAAAATAAATACATGCTTTACCATTGTTCCAAAACTTTTTTTTGTTTCAAAAATCTATGAATCGTTCCGACGTCGTTGCTAAAAAATAGCGGTACAAATTCGACCGCATTTGTCTGAGCAGCTGAAAGCGCCATGAGAATTAAAGATTTTTGCACCAACAAAATTTAATCGGATCAAAAAACAGAAGGCAGTGATTGGCGTTAAAAACAGAGAAGCTAACAGGATTAAATTTTTTACCTGTATGTGTTAATTTCTCGCTCTACCGGTGCCTCGACCATCACGAACTCGCCACTGGGCATGTAAGCGGCAAGATCGACCGTGGCGCTCATATTTTGTAGATTCACACGCAGTCCGTCATACGTCCATGAACCGAACCTCAAAACACATTTTTGGTCGTCAAACGGGAAATAAGTTATGTCGATACTGCAGCGACTGCGAAGAATTGTGGGCGCGTACCACACATTTAGGCCGTTACTGTATAATATCACCTTGGTTTTGAACTGATCCATGTTTCCGCTGATTATTCCCTCTTCGGCACTGAAATAGCAAAATATTTCTTTATGTGTTTACAGTAACCATTAAAATTGATCTGTTCCAAACATTTATCTGCTTGGGCCATATATATGGCCTCGGGTACCCTAGGCAATCCTAACCCCGAGACAACTTTGCCGAGTGTCTATATGTCAAAATTTAAACGTGCCAGTTTTAATTTGATAGTTTATCCAATTTATTTTACCTTAAATTTCTGCGAAATACCGTTTTGATAATTTTTTTTGTAATAGAACGTTCTATTCGGTTGATATTCCCTATTCTTTTGATTTTTTCTTCAAATTAAACTTTGAATTCATTTGCCATGATCTCGCAGAGAGTTTTGCTATGTTTTCGTTTCAAGCAGTTAACTCTCTAAGTCCTTTACGAGCCTAGTGTCCCATTGGGCCGGCGCTTATCTCCGGTTTCTGTAGTGTTAAGCGGATGAGAGTCGTAGACTCCCCCTGGACGGGACACTAATC
>JAOEHV020288650.1:0-11911 GCA_025447995.2 Isaurus tuberculatus | reverse complement strand
TAAAAATTTTAAAAGTTCAAATGCCCGCGGGGTTGCCCGGGGGGGATGTTTAAGCTTCGAATTGATCGATGCATAAGATATATAAGTTAAAAATAAATAGATAAATAAAACACAACAATAAAATTTGACACAAAACTTCTTTACACTAAATCTATTGTCAAAAGTTTTTCTGTGCTGAAAGAACCACGAATGAAAAGAAGAAGAAAAAACAGTTCTGCAAATTTAACTGTGATATCTCAAAATAAGGACAATATTATTCAGAAGGAATTATACTTTAGTTTTTTGTTATAGAAACCATTTTTCTCCCTTTTTTCATATTTCCACTTTGTTACAACATTTATCCTTTAAAAACACTTAAAACTCTCCTTAATGGCCAAAGTTTTTTGGGGTCACCCCCCTGATTTGTCGAAAGGTCCGCTTTTGAACCCCCCTGGGACCTTCCGCCGACATTTTTGCTCGATTTTTTTAAAAATTTTGTTCAAGTTGTTTTCATTGTGAAAAAAGAGCTTCTATTCCCTTGTCGCTGTTGCCAGTCAAGGTACGCTGACCATGAAGTACAGAGTTCTCCATTGGTGGTAACTCATCATAAATTACTGAAGTTTTTAGGATGCTTACGATTCTGTTTAAAATTCCTGAGAAAAACAACATTCTACCTACCGGCATAGAACATTCTTATCTCGATTGTGAAAAATTATCTCGAAGATCTCAAGTTTTACTTCTGTGGGCGACGCTTTAATTTTAGTCGAATGGCATTTCGCTATCAGAAAGTTCGGTATTTCTAGCTCCGTTTTCCTGTTTTTGGAGAAGTTCGACTGCTCACTAATTATCAATCGCCCCCAAGATGGTTTGGAGATATAAGAACTAAAATGTAACATTTGACAGCTTAAAAATCCGTTGACAGATCTCAAGATCTAATCTTGTTAGGAATTTTCGATACTTTGACACGTAAAGTTCTTGTAAATCTTTTAGCAGTAAAATTTATGCTTTAATGACCTCAAGTCAAACTGATAACAGCTTGCGATTCTGCTTAGAGCTGCCGTCTTCACAGCGGTCGCAAAAAAGTTGTTTTTCAGCGAGTTCTAAATCAAAGTGCGCCGGCCATATTTAGTGCTGAAGCTTTCTTAATGGATCTGTGAACAAAAACAACGATTTAGCCGTGGAGATATGTAAAATCGATTACCTTTATTTGTGAGATTGAGTTCAGTGAATGATAAGCGCTTAAAATAAATTATAACTGTCATTCTTTAGAGCCTCAGCTGAGTTGGTTTTATTCGTGTTTTGACTCAAGTAATTTGTGCTCTGGCATAATCTGCCCATTCATTATCAAGCGTTTGTTTGTCAATCTACAGTGGACACTCAAGTTGGCGCGAACGAAACTAAATCTTTAATCAGGAGAAACTTGGGATAAAGTTGCTCTTAGCAAAAAGTCCCTGTTATTGGACTTTCTGTGTTTTTTTTTCTTATCGTTAACTCGTATTTTCCTCACTGATTGCCTCAAGAGAACAGCGAGAACTTAAGGTAATGTTCTAACTTGCGATGGTTGTGGTAAGTCTAAACATAAACATTATTTTCGATCTGATTTCTCTCCGTGATTTCGTTGCTACCTTTCATTCTGTATTTACCTACCAGGATAAATGTATTGTTTTAGGACAGCAGATTTGAGTGTTTACAGTTGCCCATTTCGCAAAATAATTGTTTTCTGACTTAACTATTTATTACCAGGCAAAACCGAGGCACTTAGAACAAAGAACACTTCTTATCAGAAACGACTTTTGCGTGTTCGCGAGTTCCTACAACGGTTAAAAACAACAACAGACGCTTCTACTGTAGAGTTGCTATCTCGGCTTCTGGATGAAAATACAGGAAATGAAAATCAAGGTGAGACAACAGTTTTTATTTTTAATCTGTTTGGATCTTAAAACCAACCAATTCGATTGCCATTTATCATGTCCCAAAGCCACAGCGGCAGACTTCCCGTTTTTTCGTTTGACGGCGTATTAGTGAAAATTGAAATTTCCCCATTTTTCGGTTTCTACTCGTTTTTTTTTTGAAAAAAGAAGAAGAACGAGGCTCAGAATTGCCGAAAGTTAAGAAAAATTTAAGAACAAATTCAGGCTGAGACAGAAAAAAAAATTGAAAATATTTCTAAGTTTAACTTTAGTGAATCTTGTAGTTTACGTTCGTAATGCAATAAAACACAGACATAAACACCGTTTCTCAGTTATTATAATATCTACCATTGCCCCAAGTGATAAATGTTTTGAGGTAAGGAAATAAATGATCTTCGTCTGATCAGTTTCAAATGCTGCACATGTATGTTTTAGTTTGAAATGTCAGCCGCGCCGCTCTCTCGTTCCCCGGTTTCAGGCGAAAGGAGCTCTGTAAGTTTCGACACAACTGTACAAAAATGAACCAAGAAAAAGAACAAATAACTACATCCAAACATTATGCAAAGTCAGTCTAATCGCTGTAGTATAACATTGACTCTGTAAATGTCATCAGGTCTGATACAATCACTTGCGTTGTCTGCTTAGCCCACCTACCTTGGTACTCTCTTTCCTTTTGTTTTGATTTCCCATTATTCAAACATGAACCAATCAATTCAGGTTGAACTTGAAATCGCCAAAAATTAAAGACAATGAGCCTCGGCAAAACTTACTAGTTCTTCTAGAAACATTTATACAGAAGATACAAAGAACGTTTTCTGTCAATGAGGTCCTTTAATTTTGAGATTAAATTGTAACTTAAAGCGAAAAGCTTTTAGGACAATGAAAAAAGTCAATAGCTTTGACCTGAGGTTTTAAAAACCTTTGATATGATATGGGAACCCGCCATTAAATATTTTGTTTCTTCCTTTTTTTTGTTTCCGTTGTAATGGAAAGTAAATAAAACTTAATGAAAAAATAACAAAGTTAATTGAAATGACAATGCATGAAGTCTGAGTAAAAACAAAGAAATTGTAAAATTTCACAAACAATGTACAAACAAAAGAAAAGTTATTCTACATCACGTGACAGTTGTACCTTGCAACAAGGCAGTGGCGGTCAAGCTGAGTTGACCCCCCCCCCTTCCCCCCATCCTCCCTGAGTTGTAAATGCTTGACAATCAAAGAGGCCTTCCAAGGGATTTTGGCGACAGGTGACGTCACTCCGAAATTGCAAAAAATGTAGCGACAATCTTGTTCCAGAACACCGACAGCCGACACAACCTGAAGGAAAAAAAGCGACAATTTGCGACAGCAACAATCCATTTTTAATTTCTACAAAGCGATATCCTTTCACTTTGTTATTTCGAAAGCAACATGACCGACCCATGCCAGCATAACTCTAAATCTTCTCTTCGTGTTACTTTAGTGATTTCTGAGGACGTTTATGTGATTTATGTTTGCACTCTAGCCATTAGAGTCATTAGAACCTAAAGTGGTTGTTCTTCTCTTAAAAAGAAGGAAGTTTTTACGGGCGCTTACTCTTCAAATTAAACAAAATTACAGGACGCAAAAAACAGCGAAAAAGCGACATTTGTCTCTAGCCAAATAGGCAACTGGCTGGAAAATGAACAACAAAGCGAAATTAGAACCCCCCTTGCAAGGCCTCATCAAACGAGTTAGAGTGCGTTCCTTTTATAAAATCTAAATCCTGATTGTCAAATCTAGATTGTATAGATTTCTGGAACAAATGAAACGCGAAATCCAAAATCAGATTTTCCGAAAACTTTGTACATTTGTTTTTCTTGTTATCGGTGTGGATTATGCGGGAAAATCAAATCAAAATGGCTACAAGACATTCAGAAATCACATGACGAGACTAAACTCCTATTTTGGATTGGTAAATGGAACGCAAAAACGCAGAAAATCTCAATCCAGATGCTGATTTAATCCAAACAATCCAAGATCAAGGGTGGATTGTTTGGATCACAATCCAAGATTGGATTTTGGGTGAAAGTGACAAATGGAATCACAATAGTATTGGGATTTCTGTGTTAAACTTGCAAATTTATCAATTAACCAATAACAATTTAACTACCTTCTGAACATGGTCACGTGATGAAAGGGGCCTACTGTTCTAGGACTAAAATTTCCTTTTAATTGTATTGATAAAAGGATTCTTACGTCGAGAGTTTTATCTTTTCAAGCTCTTCGTCCAATTTTCATTTCCTTCCGAATTCTTCAAAAACAGAAGAGCTAAGTTGTGCATTTTTGTATCATTTATTGATGAAAACAGGTTGTTTTTCAATTTTCCGCTCCAATATCTTACTTACCATATTTGGTCAAAAAAGTGCCACGGCCTCTATTAAACTTTTGCGTGAACATTTTTTTATTCTGATTTATTTTTTCGCTTTGCAAACTGATGTCGAACTTTTAGTTTTCCTCATTTGTCTTTGCCTGTATCATGTTTTCTCGATTTGGGTTGCGCCGCTTAAGCCCCGCGCAAACGGTTTCAGCATTTGCTTCAACATTAATCCGATGTTATCGAAAACAAAATTGAAACCGTGTGCCACCCCCTTTCAAACATGTTGAAAGATGTTTAAACGAAGTCGAAAGGATGTCGAAAAAGTTTAAAAGGGTTTAAAGTTTACTTCAACATTCTTTCGACTTTTCTTTTTTCTGGAAAATGTTGAAGTTTGTTGAAACCGTTTGCGCGGGTCTTTCAACACTACGAAATAGCGCATGCAAATTGCGTCCTAAACAGTACAACCGGTCGGAGGTCGGAGCCAGCCTGATACTGAATTCAAACAAAATCGAAACAAATGTTGAAAGCGTTTGCCCACCCAGTGTTTAGCATCGTTCAACATTCGTGAACAGCGTTCGATAAAATTGAATAATGTTGTAGCAAATGTTGAAAACGTTTGCGCGGGGCTTTACTCGAGGTCGGCACTTATTCGAACAAGTACGGTATCATTCAAATCTTTAATAACGTGGACACATTTTAAATTCCTTCATTTTGAAATAAACACTGGTTATGAGCGAATAGGACAACTTATTTCACTGCCAATTTGCCTGTTTGTCACGCTGCGTTCCCTAGATTTTTTTATTTTTAAATCCGACTTCCTCAAATTCCTTTTCAATTCTAGATAATTTTTTTAATATAATTTTTAAGCGGCTAAATAACGAGTGTTACAGAAAAGAAGGTCAGATGTTTTACGTAAACTAGCGTTAAACAAAAATATATTTTTTATTTTTTCCGTTTTCAAAATTCTTTTCACTTATGAGAATGTGGGCGTGAAAATACTTGTTAATCAATGAAGATATCGTGCACGTATTTAATGACATGAAAAGTTGTTTACATGACGAGAGCTTTTAATGATAGTACCTGATCAATTTATTTTGACCTCAATGCGGTCGTGTTCGAAATTTAAAATAATCTATTAACACCGCTGCGAAATTATTTTAGTATTGACAATCGAACTCTTGTCACAAAAGGTATCTCAATATTCTTTAAAAAGTTTTTAAAGTTTCATTTTCCAACGACAAGAAAAAGCAGATGAAACATATTATACTTAGAAACCGGCAGTTTGAGTAAATAAATCTTCACTTTTCGCGTTAGAAACATGAGCACACCGAATGTGACCTGTGATTGGTTGGTATTTAAAATATCATTCGTATATACGTTTGACATGGCTCATTTGAACTAACCATGGTGAGCCCAACAGAACGAAATACTGTAGAAAGTAGTTTGTCGTTAGTAATGATACTAATGCATTCCCGTCAGAACTTTGGTCTGGGGGAGGACTGGGGGTGTAAGTTCAACCCATAACGGAACTCACGTTTTAATATTTCAGTGGGTAGGGGGGGGGGTGAGGAGAGCGTAACGTTAAGATCATGCATGGTTGATACACCACATATAAAAAATGTGACAAAAGTTATTTAAACCTCTTTCCTTCTGGTTTGTTGGTGTCCTCTAAATTGAATCATGGATGAAGAACATTTGGATAAATATATATATATATATATATATAGACTAAGTGTTCTGAAGTTTTCCTTTTTGAACGAAAAATAAAAATTCGAAGTGCTTATTGAAAGTATTTCTTAGAGACAAAATACTTTTTTTTAAAAAATCTTTATAACTACACATCGAGAAATCTGTTGCAGACCTTTTTTATTTTGAAAGTGTTCTGAAGTTTTTCGATTTAAACAAAAATTAAACATTTGAAGTGATTTATAGTTTTAATCGAGAAGTCTGCTCCATACCTTTTTTACGTGGGTGTTTTTTTTTGGGGGGGGGAGGGGGAGGGAGGGATCGTGCGAGCCTTGTGCAACCTCGATCAGTACGGTCATACACCAAACGAATACAAATTATTTTTCTATAACGTTTTCGATGGTGATGATGATGGTAACTTCTATAATTCATATCATATCATATTATATCATGTATGGGATCGGAATGTCGGTTCAGTTTTTCTTTACATTTATTTGTCCCTGCTGTCCATTTCACGCTCATTAAACAGAGTTCTTTTGAGCAGCAAATGCAGAAATAAAAAAGTATGGATCACTATGGTTGGTCTTAAAACTTTCAGATGATCTGATGATAACAAAGGAATGATGATGACCAGTTAATCACGATGATGATGTTTGTTGTTGTGATTGTTTTGATGTTTGTGGTAGTGATGATATTTTGATGATAATAATGATAAGATTGGTAAAGGTGATGCGGTTTATAATGATTGTGATGACGATGTTTATTGTAATGTTGGTGACAAGGATGACGAGGAAAATGAAGATGATGGCGACGACGGTGATGATGTTGTGTTAGCGATATAGCGGTAATGAAGATAATCAAATCATAAATTTGACGATGGTTTTATAACCATTTTGATGATGAAGTAGGTTTGTGTTGTTGATGTTGAGGACGGTGCTGATTATTATGATATCAATAGCGATAATTATGGTGCTGATGGTTATGAAGATGACGCTGGCGACGATGATGATAACGGTGGTGATTATAATGACGATGAAAATATAGATAACGTTTATGATGACTGTGATGTTGGAGCTGTTGATGGTGACGATAATGATGATGGTGATTGTAATGTTAGTGACGATGATAACAATAATGGTGATTGTGATGATGATGGGGACGTTGATGATGCTGATATTAGTGGTGATAGTAATAATGGTGACAATCATGGTAATGATAGTGCTTCTGACAAGGATGACGATCATATTTTTGTTGATGCCGGAGATGTTTACTGATGATATGATACGATATGATACGATACGATACGATATGATATGATATGATATGATATGATATGATATGATATGATATGATATGCAACATCATGCGTTTTTTCACATCCAAATCCAGATGCAATGAATTTCCTGTGCTTCGTTTTTAACAGTTAAATTAAAATTAGAGATTATTCATTCGGATATATCCGCGAGCACGAAATATTAAAACTTCTAAGACTGTTAAGCGAAAATTAATTTTAATTGAATGAGGAAAGATGATACGTAGGAATGAAATCAATATATAAATAATTTCTCTTGTGTTATGAAATGCCTTAAGCTTAAGGGTGTTTTATTCATGTTTGATTATCATTGGATTATTCTAGAAAAAATGGCAATTTGTGTTTATTTTCACTAACAATTACATTTTCGTGTTAGCAACAAAACTCCACCCATCAAGAAAATTGTTTTTGGATGAAGTTTCGTTGAGTATGTATAACCTATTAACCCAAAAGAGTAAACTTAGTAGTTGGAATTCAAAGCTTGGACGTGTTACGCCCGTGGGCTATTTAAACAGTGCTCATACCTCTCGTTTGTTTATCGTATTAATCGAAATTATTTTCATTGCAGCGTTGAAGCAAGCTAAACGCCATTTGCAGTGCCGCTTGAGGGAATTTCTAGCAGAGCAGGATAAGATCAAAGGTTTGATTTTTAATCGGTATTGATTCGTTTATTTAAGAAAAGTTTTAAGCTTTTTAAATTTGTATAAGTCATGTATTGTGTTTTTATTCAAGTACGCATTTCCATAGGTTCTTAGGAAATGAATCAGTACAGTTATCGAAAACGTAGAAAAACTCTCCTTCGCTAATCTGCGTACATTAAATCGTGCAGTTATTTTTACTGAACTTGTCATGTTTAATTTCTTTATGGTTTCCAGGTATCAAAGATTGTGTCCAGCCTAAAATGATTTCATAGGCGACATTTTTTCTATCCAGCTAGAAAAATAACCAGTCGTTCAGAGAATCTTTACGAACCGCCAACGAATCGCTATTATATCTACTGTTGAGGATAAGGGAGATAGAGAAGAATTTTTCACGATATTTTTGTAAAACTCGTACTTAAAACATATCAAGAATGAGAAAAATGTTCTAGTTGCAAATATAAGTACACTTATCTCTCGCAGCCAAAATTGTTTTAGTTTGCTGGTTCGACATTTGAGTTTCATAAGCACGCATATCACGCCTGTGAACACAATTTTTCCATGTGTTTTGCCACTTGGTATAGTAATCACAATGAACGTACTCGGACATCATATTTTTAGAATCGATAGTCGATACCTTAAGCCGGGTTTTTTTTCTGAAAAACAACAGTATTTTTAATTCTTTTTAACGCGAATTTCCTAAAAGATATAAACACAAACCAAATCAAAAGTTATATCTGTACGAGTGTAAGCCCCTTCGCAAAATGCTTGCGCTTGTTTGGGAAAGTTCATGTCTACATAGTAAACACATTTTAATGGGGCAATGTACAATGTAACAAACTGCAGGCAGAGATCTTGTGAAAACCTTGCTGTGTTGTTGAATGAATGAAAATGAAAAGAATTGTTTCACATTGAGAAAGATCACATGGTTTTGGGCATTTGGTATCAAATGCGCGGCACGAGAAATAGCTTAAAATGTTCTAGACTTTATCTTAATTAATTAAACTCATATCTGAGTAACTAACTAAGTAAATCTGCTAAAATTGTTTGACATCTATTTAATTATTTCATTTGATGATCAAGTTACTCTTTGTAGACAAAAATTTTAAAAGCTTGGCTGGTTTGTAATAAACGGTGACATTTTGAGGGGGGCTTAGACATTCTGAATCGCTGGAAATCTTGTGTTTTGAAATGCCTTTAACGCTCTCTTAGCGCCCCGTGGGGCCGGGAAATGGGGGATCATTTACTTTCAGGCTGTCCAACTGGGAAGCCCATTAGAGGGAGGGACTTATTAGAAAAGGGAAAGAAAGAGGAATGGAAAAGCCTACATTCGACACCCACTTTATTGAGATTTAAAGGTTTTTTTAATCCTTTTGTTATTTGTTAATATCAGAAGTGACAAAATTAGTCACATGCGTGATTAACGCCATAGTTAGAATAGGAAGCTAACCTTTCGAGCGTTACACTCTTTTTTTATAAGAACCTTTTTTATAAGAACGTCAGGCTGAAAATCGGCCAAAATTTAAGAACATGCTAAGAACACGCCCAAGGCTGAGGAATGGCCTCGAACTTTATTTTGTTACATTACAGCACAAAATCATGGAATCGGCAACTAGTCGATAGTGGAACTTTGGTTGCAACTAGAATAAAATATACTTGAAAATTTTACGACAGCAATTTGCAGGACTTATTATTTTCTCTTTCTGTATATCAAATATCGAAACTTGTATCTTCTTAGATACACATACAGTGTCTGGACAGCAGCCAGTGACTAAATTTTGTTTCATAAACTAAACACGATAAAAAAAGTCATATAACTGTGCTTAACAAACTTAAGAACATTTTTAAGAACATTTAAGGCTAAAATCCCCAAAATATTTAAGAACATGCAGCCTCGGCCCAAAAATAAGACGTTCTAATAAAAGAGAGTGTAGCCCACAATTCATCACAGCAACTAAAAATATTGATAAAATAAAATTTCTATTTCTCTTTCAAACTAACGTTTATTAAATCGTGTTTTATATACTCTCCGATTCACTCAAACAGGTTTTTAAAAACTATTATTCAACGAGGAGAAGACTAATTTAGTTCGATTAATACGACACAGTAAATTCAGCTTTTGCAACGTAAAATATCTGCTAGCATAGTCCATTACGATCCAGTTGGATCTACAAGAATGAATTTTCACCAACAGTGAAGTTTATGTAGTCATCACACTTGTGACGTCAAAACGGCTTAACTAGCGCCCATTCAGTTAGATGAAATTTTTGAGTTCTGTAACAAAAATTCAAGCTTTGATTTTTTTTTTCGAAAAGTTAACCATTTCAAAACTTGTACATCTATCGCTTTAAAATTATGCAAATTTTTTTTTGTTTTCGTCGGCATTTCAATTGGAAAGTAACCTCCTCAGAAAAATAACTATTTTTTGTTTTATATAGAGTGGCAAAAATCACGTTTACATATTTAATACCATGTCAGCATTTGCTGACCCAGAAGGAGATATCAATTCGTTTCATAATCTTGCAATTCATAGAAGTCATCTGCTGATTTTAAGATACAACAGTAAGTATTGTATTCATCGGAATTCTCTTTGAACTTAAGTCATATCAAGAAGGCGGCGCTGAAAATAACGCTTGAACTGCCACAGCTTTTAGCCGGCAGGGCTTTTATCATTCATGTTGAGTTTCTATCATTATTTAAATTTTGTTTTCTATTTCGGTTGATACACTTTCAATAAAACTAACAAATGTGATATTAGAAGCAATACTCGCTGTCATGCATGCAATTTAAGTAATTGTGTAAGGAAGAATGAAAAATTACGGCCTTAATGGTATTTGAACCTGTGACCTTCGTGATTCGGGTGCCTGTACTTTTAACAACTCAGCCATGAAGAGATAGCTTGCCACGAGACAAAACTCTATTACCGTGGACATTTGATCCGGCTTCTCTATCGAGCGGGAGGCTCGGGTTCTATTCCCGGCCGGATCAACGCTAAGGGTCTTAAAATAATTGAGGAGAAGGTGCTCCCTTTGTTCTAACTTCTGCAAATGATTAGACCCTCACGTCTTGGATGAGGACGTGTTGAGGTGTTGAGGTCTGTCTGTGTCGAGGGCATTTCTCGGACTATCTAAGACCCTCTGCTGTTAAACCCTGTATTTGTTTGTAACGCGCTTAGAGCTAATGAAGAATATGCGGTATATAAATGATGTTATTTTAAAATATTATTTTTAATAAGTTTCTATGGAGTCAAAACCAACGGACGAGATGAAACTGGCACCTTACCAACTAGGCTAACCTGGCGGCATTTATTGTTATACAACTTCATTATTTAATGTTTCGTCTGTTTCCTTTACATGTAGGTTTTGGAATTCAATAAATTCAATTAAAACGCAGTTCTTTTTTCGTTCTTTTTCGTAATCACTTCACTTGTTGTCAAGGCTGTAGCAGATATTCGATATTAAAGTTCGTAATACCAGCTACTGTACCCATGGAAACTACAATCAACAGTAGATTAGAGACACAAGACCGAGCTGAAACCCGTTAAACTTTTTTTCTATAGAGAAGTCTGTTCTATCAGACTTAGTGGGTGAATCTTTACCACTTCAGAGTGAAAAAAGACGATCAAATTTTTCAGGTTTTTCTTTCGCAGTTAATAAACTTAACTGAGACAAAAGTTAACAAAGTGGAATTGAAATACAAAAATTTTAACGCATTTGCGGCTAATTAAGAAGCTCTAAATTTTAAGATTATTTTTAAGCAGGTGCCTCCCTCCCTGAAATACTTGCTCAGCGCAAGCTAGCTCCGTAGTCCTTGTTCTAGCGGTATATATATACCATATGTTTCCTGATTATCTTAAACTGCAATTGCATAGTGTTAGTGCTTACACCCTAAGGTCATCCATTGCGCCAATCATTTCTATTTGTAAGGAGTCAGGAACTTTCCAGCACTCAGCCGCATCTATATTCAACCAGCTTCCTGCGGCCATTAGGAACATTAAGCAATACAATACATTCTGCCAAAGTGCTAGGAAATATTTATTGAATTCT
>JAOEHV020288552.1:0-11914 GCA_025447995.2 Isaurus tuberculatus | reverse complement strand
CCGGGACTTCAAAATGGTGTCCGCTTACAAGGGGTGTCCGCTTACAGGGGGTGTCCGTTAGGAGGGGTTCGACTGTATCTACAAAAAAGTTCTTACATGGACTCGATGATATTAGAAGTCTTATGTTGGTATGCTCGTCTGAAGAGAGACACTCGAGTGTGGAACATGTCGTAAACATTGTTTGCTTCCTTGTCTCGCAAACAGATCTGCAGCTTTCCCTCAACTCTTATAACTCGGGCGAACTTCATAAACCGCCTGTAGTTAAACATTATTAGAGTATATCAACAGAAAACTTTCATAACTGAATTGTTTACACCAATAACGACTGTCAGGAAAATAAACTTGCTACATTTGCTAATTAATAGTCTAATTCAAATTCTATGTGAGGAAAAAACATTTCAGCTCCTTACTGTGACAAACTTTAATTTTTAAACCTTTTTCTAAAGTATTTAACTTAATCAACTCGGCTAAATTGAATGATTAATCATTGCCTTAAATAGAGCAGCATGCAAAGTTTTGAAATGTTAGCTTTTGTCAGAGCAATTTCATCCACTTTGACAGTTAATCTGATGAAATTAAGACTCAAATGCAGCTTCCTACTCTAACTTAAGGCAATGAGTAAACATTTCAATCAAGCGTTGATTAAAACCTGCATTTTTACCAACTGACAAAGGCACTTCAACAGCTTCTTTTAAATACTACCGTTGATGATCGATTAAAAGCAGCGGCATTGTTTTAAAAAATTTTACGAGTTAAAAATGTGGCGCTTAGTCACGAGCGGCCCTTATTTGACAGTGGCACTTATTTCAAAAGTGGAATTTTCGAGTCTACTAGATCATTTTCTTAAGGCGGACAAATCAAATACACTCCTAGCTGAGATTACAGAATTAAGAGAAAGTGGGAAGTTGGGCTAACGACATGCACAAGTGTTAGATGCAGAATGAATTAAAAAGAATTTATACAAATAGAACTTTTAGGTTGTAAAAGATATGGTTGAATTAAACTTTAAATCTGTAAACTGACAATAATCTACTCTCTCAATCGTGTTATATAACGCGTTTATTAATTAAATCTCAAATTTGCGCCATGGCGCGAATTCGACAGCGGCGCTTACCAAATTATTTTTGTTAGGGATGCGGTGCATATTCAAGAGCGGCGCTTAATCGAGCACCGGCGCTTAATTGATCATTTAAAGTATTTTACAAGTGTTTTTGAAGCAGAGACTTAAAAAGCACATACACAACATGCACTTTGTTAACCTCTTAATATTTCAGTAAGGCATGAGATAGAAAATTCGAATAATTTAATCGAGATCAAAGACTATGAGTCAAATACATCTATACTAAAAGTCTAAAACACTTAAAATGCTCAATATAATGACGACTCACTTGTGATCAAAATTATTCTTAAGGCCGAGGCAATGGCAGTCTCTTGCAAAGTAATCCCATTTATCAACATCAATGCCAGTTCTTTTGTTTGCAACAATCTGGAAACAAGACAAGAAGCAGTTCATTCAAAAGAAAATCTATGGGAATCGAGGGGGGCATGTGTGTACCGAGTAGTAATTAGCTGGGGCTTTCTATTATGACACCTTTTTTAGCCGCCACTTAAATTTTTTAGCCATACCCCTAAAAAGTTAACTGAAGCCCTGCCTTGGTAAAAAAGACCGAAAATATTCAGGCGATTACTTATTAAGAAAAGTTCATGAGATTTGCAGTTGCTGCTGGTGGTGGTGCCGTGTGATACAATGATGTTGGCTGTCATGTCATACCACCTCCTTCTATCGTCCAGGGTTTTCCTTTCCGGCCGGCGACCGGCGATTTTCGCCGTCTGTGAATCGCTTCGTCGCCGGCAACTGTTATTATCACTAGAACATCCTTGCTGACAAGAATGCAAGTGTTGATGATAAATATGGAACAGATTGCCTTTTTAAGCACTATAATGTAACTAATAAATTGTTGCCCAATAAAGTACAGACTCACTGAGCTGAACATCATTGAAAACTGTCAACATTACGTGATATTTTTAAAAATTTTTAGGGGGACCATGCCCCCAGACC
This sequence comes from Isaurus tuberculatus, assembly GCA_025447995.2. Lineage (NCBI taxonomy): Eukaryota > Metazoa > Cnidaria > Anthozoa > Zoantharia > Zoanthidae > Isaurus > Isaurus tuberculatus. The sequence goes on along the minus strand of JAOEHV020288552.1, from coordinate 9,855 downwards.
CCCTAGAAGCTCGTGCCTTCGGCGCTTCGCAAGGACGCTAACAACGCCCAACTTCTCCGCCTGTTCAAAATTCATCTCCTGCTACTTCATTTGAAAAGGAAAACCCTGATCGTCAGTAATGAAAGTGTTGTATCAGGGGCAAATGAAATTTTTTGAACACGTGATAAGAAAGAAGAAATTGCATGGAGTACTCGGTAACAGATGAAAAGATCGAGGGGAAAAGAGCCAGAGGAAGACAGAGGCGGACTTTTTTGGACACAAGGGCGATGTGCTTGATACCAACAGGATCGATACGATAAGGTGAATTGATGATGGAAGGATTTTCAGTTACAAACCTCGTAAAGATAACTCTTTTCAGCTGTTCTTCCCTTGTAAGGCCAGTCCTGGAGCATAAAAAACAAAAAAAAACCTTTTTCTCACTACAAAGGGTACAGACTTGTAAACTCATCGAAAGAAAGATAAACATGCTTTAATCAATTCTTGATTTAAATGTTTGATTATTGCCATAACTGGAGTAAAAAGCTGACAAGAAAAGTTTCTCTGACTAATGACTATTGCTATTACATTTATGGCGATAATCACACATTTTAACTTTGAAGAGTTATATGAATCACGTACAGGTATTGAGATAACACTAGCCCGATAGCCAATGACTCCTAGAATTGGCTTGGGCTTGTAAATTTGATTGAAAATATATTTTTATTCCCGACTGGTGAATAAGAAATTCATCTCATAATGTTGCATGATTTTTCGAATTAAAGTAGCTCTATATTGTGCTGAGATCGCTTAATCAAGAAAAACAAAAACAAAACATCATGAAAACATCAGGAAAATTGCAAAATAGTGTTAGGAAAGACAGTTTGTATGCCGCTGAAGTTGACCCCTTAAGTTTTTGCTGGACTACCAAAATATTCTGTTTATGAGTCCGGCGTGCTATCTCCCATATGGCAGCGTGGTTGGTGCAGTTGGTAAGATCTTTGCCTTCCAACCACAAGGTCCCATGTTCGATTCCTTGGCTCTGCCAAAATTTGAACACTTGTGTGACCATTGACCATGACCATTGTACAAACTCGATCCTGATTACCCTACTTAATCATATAACAACAAAACAAAAATTTAAAAAAAGTGCTTTGACAATACCTTGTCAGGTCCTCTATTTATACCAGGTCCTATAATAAGCTCCTTTATAAATATCAAATCTTCATTATCAAGACCATACTCAGCGAAATCCTTCTGCAGATTGTTGGCTTCTATTAAGTGATCAAACATTTTCACTGATGCTGTTTCATGCTGTTGGATAATATCAAAACATTTGGTTAGAAAATCTTACAACTAAGGTTTATCTCAGATGCTTTTTTCTCCCAATTATGCAATCACTAATAATAATAATAATAATAATAATAATAATAATAATAATAAGCTGCATCCGATCCAAGAGGATCATGCTAGTCCATGACTACATCAGTCTTTCACACGCTAAGGTACTATAAACTTCCAACAATGATGATATAATGGTTTTGATGACGATGATGATGATGATGATGATGATAAAAGTAAAGATGATGATCTTGATAATGATGACGATAAAAATGATGATGATGATGTTGACAATACTAATATGATAGTGATAATGACAAAAATCTTGATAATGATAATAACAATGATTATAATGAGGATGATGATAATGATGATCTGATAACAATAATGGTGATAATGATGATAGTGATGATGTTGACAGCACTAATGATGATAATTATGATGATGACGATGATGATAAAAATGATTGATAATGATGGTAATCTTGCAAATGATAACGATGATGAAGATGATGTTGACAATACTACAAAAGATGATAATAATTATGATGGTGATTATATTTGACAATACTAATGATGGTGATTATAATGAAAAGTTGGTGTTTATGATGTTTTCAATAATGATCATGATAAATTTAAAGGTCATCATGAAGATATAATGATAACAAAATCATTAAGGTGGTGATGATAATACTGATGATACTGATAATGATGATGGTTATAATTAAAAGTCATGGTAGTGAAGATCATAATGAACAATCCTTTACATTCCAGTGTTAGTCCTACTGATCATCACAAATTTACAATGCCTTTGGCTCAGGACGTCACCTCTCAGAAAAAAAAAACAATTACTAAGTTTTTTATACAGGTAAAATCATACCTTCCAATCATAATCTTTTCGAGCTTGGGGTATAAACATTTGGTCAAACATGTGCGAGAAAGGTCCATGACCTGTAAAACGACAACAGTAACAGGTGTCACTTTTAAAATTAATTTCTTTTTTTGAAAATTTTACAAGAATACAGATTTTTGCAACTTTGGCAAGAGAGATTTTCTCAAATTTTGCAAAAATTGTGCTCAGCCTCTTAGTAACTTTTTTTTGACTTTTTGTGACTAAAAGCTTAACTCCACAACTTATCCTGATCATACAACTTTTAACAGTTCTAAGCCTCACCAATTTTAATATCATTATTAATGTTGATTTAACCTTAAAAAATGGACCTTCCAGGACTGTCACTGAAAGGGGTGCGATTGCATGTGCACATCTATTCACACGCCTAACGAGAGCCAGATGTGCAATCCATCGCACGCATAAAGTATATAATTTATTACTCTTGGTACTTCTAAGCAGTGACTTCTTACTTTTAGAAAACAGGTCATCGTGCTTCTTTTCCTTTAGAATTTGCGGAAAAACATGTAGCCACAGGTCCCTCTGGTTTTTTTTCTTTTGATTCAAAAATTATTTTTTAGCTGTCCTTCAAAAAAATTGAGGTCGTTGTAAAAAATGAGCTCTATCATGTTAAGAAAAACCCATTTAAATGTATCAAAAAATAATTATTTTTGCTGAAAGCAGTCTAGATAGTTTGTTTCCTTTGTGGTAAAAAAGCAGACGAAACCTACAAGCACCTTCGTTGTTGCATTTTTAGTCACTTAAGTCACTGCATGCAATCGCACGCCTCGGTCAGCCAAGGTGAGCGAATGATCACACGCCTACTGACTTTTTCACTGACAAGCCTGACCCTTTCAGACTTCCTCTACAAAGTAAATTAATTTCATATTTGGCTGAATCCTTACCTAGATCATGGCACAGACCAGCAATCCTCACACAGAGTATGTCTTTGTCTGTAATTTGAAGTTCTGGTTGTCGCTTTTTTATACTTTTTGCGAGTCGATAAGCAAGATAACTTGTCCTTGGTTATTAAATGCACACAGAATATTATCAATAATGCAGTACTTACTAAAATAAACAATGTTTCTCCATTAACTCTCTTATAGCATGAAGTGTGCTACCGTTTCCACCAAGCCAAGATTTTTGATGAATTTCTGACACTTTTTTGACACTTTAGAAAGGAGCTCTGACATCAAAGTGAGGGGAGACAGTCTAGACATTGTGAGTGATATGAGGCACGAAGAGAATCTTGAATATATTTTTAGTTCATTGTTGGTTGGCATGCGACACAAAAAACTCCACCCCTCAATCAAAAAAGTGTCAGAAAAGTGTCAAAAATCTTGGTCTGGTGGAAATGGTAGCATGCTTCGTGCTGTAATACCCATACAGGCTTTAATTAGTATTAGCATCAGATCTGGGCCCCATCATTGTGAAACAAGTTTTATTGTAGAACATACGACAAACATAATGCTGTCTAAGCTTGAGATACTCAAGAGTGCATCGATTTGCTGTCTAATATATGCTTGCACATCTACCCAATGATCAACACATTACTTTAATTGCAATACAATGGTTACTTAAATTATTTTGTTTCTGAAAAACCAATACACCAGAAGTTTGTTTAGAACGATGTCCATAAATCAAATAAGATTATACCTAGATATGGGATATCAACATAAAAAATAATTTATAATATTCCTCTGTACAAAGTAACAAATGTAATCTGTGTGAACACCTACCCAATGGAGTGCTCAAATCTGTTATGTGATGCTCCAGGAAATACAAAATAACAGGCACCTGAAGTCAACAGGACAAATCATCATCATAATCATCATCACCAAGCATCTCACAATCATCCTTAGATTAATTATACAAATGACCTTGGTTTTCTGTATTGGTTTATTGGACATCATTCACTTCCCAGGAGGTAAATAATTTTTGTGAAACTTGATTTGCACAATGGTGGGTGTAAACAGAAGCAAGAATATTGCAATTTGAAAACACTCCTTTAACAGTAAGGAGTGAAAGCTTATTACAAGATATGGTAAAGTAAGGTGAAACATTAGTTTTAAAGTACCTATCTCACCAAAATAGGTTTTTACTGATTCTGATAGAGCAAAAAAAAGTTAGTAAGTTCTATCTAGATTAGATTTTGCTTTAGACTTTTAGTTTCAGAGTTACAATGACTAAAACACTCAAATATTTGCACTTTTAGAATTGTGCACCCTGCCTACTAGCAAAAAGCATGGGAACTAGGAACCCATCAACACAAAAAACTACACATTCAAAGAAATAGGTCTTGGTGCTCTCTGTTAAAATGTGTCTATGAGAAGTGCTGTGGCCATCTCTTGTTTAAAACTTGTCGGCAGCAAGCTCTAATGGCCATACATATATTCAAACAAACAGCAGTAAACATGTTTCTAGTTCCCATTCCCCCATAAGTGCAACGTTTTTTTTGAAAATAGTCACTTTTAGCCTTTAAAACTTTGAAACTAAAAGTCTAAAGCAAAATTTAATCTAGAAATTATTAACTAACTTTATTTGCACTATTCAAGTTAGTAAAAACCCATTTTGGAGAGATAGAGACTATAACTACGTCATCTCTTTTAAGACCGATTTTCATAACAAAACAAGTTTAAAACATTACATTAAAGAGCGGAGAAAGACGATCTACACAAGTCTTACCTAACTGTTTTATATTCCTTAATCTCTGAAACTGAGGTGTATCGATAATCTTGACACACAAAGGATGAACTTCTATGTGTCCATGAATGGGATCATTAAAAACCTGGAAGGAAAAATAGTAAGAAAAATGAAGTAAATTAGATCTTCCCTCCTTTTTTCTCAGGGCATCTTATTCCAAGTATGCCGTGCAAGCATTTATTTACAAACCCTATTCTACACTGTTGACAACTGTGATTCATGAGGTTGAACTTTTAAGGTTTTTTTACAAAAACATTTGTTGTGTACTTAAAGTCTGGACAAATTTGTCAGGGATTGACCTGATGATTCTAAAATTCCATGACTTTCCAGGTTTTCCATAAACCATACAAACTTTGCTCAAAACAAAAGTTACTAGCCATAGGCAACAAAGTGAATATTGAATAAACTTAAGGCAGATATCAAATAAACTAAAGGCAGATATCGAAAAAACTATAAGGCAGATATCGAATAAACTAAAGGCAGATATTGAATAAACTAATGGCAGATATCAAATAAACTAACGGCAGATATCAACTAAACTAAAGGTAGATATTGAATAAACTAATGGCAGATATCGAATAAACTAAAGGCAGATATCAACTAAACTAAAGGCAGATATTGAATAAACTAATGGCAGATATCAAATAAACTAACGGCAGATATCAACTAAACTAAAGGTAGATATTGAATAAACTAATGGCAGATATCGAATAAACTAAAGGCAGATATCAACTAAACTAAAGGCAGATATTGAATAAACTAAATTTCAACCTTGGTGTTTAGACCAAAGTTTTGTTTGAGTACCTGCCATTATGAACATTTACAGCACCACAATATAATTAAGCAAGGAAACCATACCTTTGAACTTCCATTGCTATCTAAATCAACAGATGGTGAATCTGCTGTGACAGGATGGAGAGTGGCAAACAACTGCATCACTTCACTGCTTTCATCATCACTACAAAAAATTTCAAAAATTTATATTTCAGTATAGATTTAAGTAAAAACTCTAACAGATTATTAACTAGTTCCTTACTATGTTAACACATTCTAGGCAGTAAGTACCATAACTGATTGAAATAGAGCTGTAGCACTTATTAAATTTTTTGCGTGCCACATGTTGCACTTATTCAAAGGCGGCACTTGTTCAAGGGGGCACTTAATTAAAAGAGACGGAGCATTTTTTATTCTGATTTACCTAAGTTCTGGCTTTGCAATTGGTAATTGAACTTTTAGTTTTAATTATTGTCTTTGCCTAGATCAAGTTCTCTGAATTGGTACTGTAGAGCTTATATAAGGGCAGCTTATTCAAACAAATATGGTACTAAGCACTTGAGAATTGGCCAAGTATATGCTTAAAACAGTGACTGTAAGCCTTGAGAATTTCATTTCAGATTCAATGTTTTTTAAGAGGAGGAAGAATGATTTTACTTTTAAGATTTTAAACTGGGATTCCAAGCACTTGAATTTAAATGACCTATTCAGCTCAAATCAAAAAATATATTTGTCATTAAATAAATAGAAATAACAAATGATCAAATGTTCTAATATATATATATATATAATGTTATATTATTGTTAACTTTACTGGCCAAAAAGTATTGTCCAATGTACTAGGAAAACAATTACATTGATTATGGCTAAAATTACAAAGCAATTTTGTATGTGACTGTTCATGATATTGAACATACCTGATTCCCATTTCTCTAAGACGAGAATCTGTCAATGACTGCAGAGACCTCCCTGTAACATTATTTTCTATAACAAAAGGTTTTAACTAAAGCTATTAGCAAAGAAAGCTTATCAAGGATTGAACATTTATTTTAAGGTCACAGAGCAAAATTTATCAGAGTATATTTTGTAAGAACTAATAATTGCATTTTTGCTAGCAACATTTCAGAATTTCAGCTTTATTACATAGTAGACAAAATACGTTATTTTGTCAGAATTTGTTAAGGAGAGCCAGTCAGTTTCAATGTAACTAGTAAATGGAAAGATCTATTAAGTTGATTAGTAACACTGTAATATAGCTTTAAGGAAGCATAGAGGAAATCAAGATAATTAAAATATGAAAGCATTCCCTCATCTTTGAGATGGAGCAAATTTCTGATTAGTACGTTAAACAGAATGACATAATTTTCTGGACTTTGTCTTTTACAAACACTAATAAAAAGGGGTTTTTTGTGAAAACATAATAAAAAGTGAACTTATATTGGAAGAAATTACAATGACTTTGGAGATCTAGTAGTACAGCTCAATATTTTCCATGATAGTGCTAATCTAAATCTTGCATTTTTGCAAGTTTCATCATCTCTCCCCACAAAAAAATTACTTAACATGGTGTCTGCCTCCCTCCCCTCCCATTCTTTTTAAATTTCTAGTATTCAAGTACATCACATAGCTTCATGGTCCAAACCCGAAATTGTTAACAATGTGCAGGAGACTGCATTGTTCAACCATATTAAGTTGTGAACCAAAGGAGCAAGGCTTTTTAACTGGACTATTGGCCTGACCCTGAGGCACAAACTTTATGATCGGGGAATAACCAGAAAATCCACAGTTATTTTTGAAAGGAAGTTAAATTTTAGTTGATAACGAAGAGATACTATAACTGGTACATTTTACGTGTGACCAAAAGGTTTTTCTAGGGAGTCCATATTGGGGGTCCACCAATAATTGTACTGACCCATCAGGGAGTCACCTCCACGGCCCAGGTTTGACTCTCAGGCTCTGATCATGAGCTATTAGTTCAGTCAATTTCAATCTGACTCCAACAGTTTTTCTCTGGGTACTCCGGTTTTTCCCCCTCAGGAGAAATTGACTTTCAGCTTATTCTATCTAGCTGTGGTGCTATGTGAAGTCGTAGATGGGCTATAAAGTGGCTGCCATGGTGTATGTGTCTGTATAAACACTTAAACTATTTGTGTGTAATGAGTGCACCATTAAAATGCTTGTGGTCCATCGTTGTTGAGGAGTGCTATCAGCAATGGCTGGTTTTATTTTATTTCAATTTTCAAGCCTTCTTTCCCCCCTTCACCCTCCCCTCTATCGAGAAACAACTAATTTGATTCTAAGCTACGCCTGTTGAATGATGAAATATCTTTGCCCATGATAGCAAGAACCAAATATCGTGTTAATAGTGATAATATAGTAATAATAATGTTAATCATTATGATTATAATAATTATAACAATAGTAGAAATCATAACAGAGATAACCATAATTATAAGAAAGGAACAGCAGTAGTATTGATAATAGGAAGTAAATAACAATTATTGTGATAACAAGATAAACTGTTTAAGTTATTACTTAAGATAAAACAAATGGCTGTATTTTATTATCTTTTATGTAAAATAAATAAAAAGCTGCTGACATTTCATACAAAACTTAACAGTAAAAGGAATTTAAAGCAGTAAAGGAATATTACCGAAGGCATGCGAATATGCGAGGATTGATTGTCTTTTACATTCTTTCAGCGATGTGATGTCTCTAATAAATACTCGTGGACAAACAACAATGGTCATTCATGTAACGACAATGATGAAGGAACAAGGGACGATCGCTGCATGGGGAGCGCATGCGTAGGAACACCCTACAGCTGTCTTCCATGTGAACAGCATGATGGGAGAGGATGTATATTAAAGTCGGGTTACTGTGTGATTCAATACAAAGGAAGGGGAACATGTTTTAGTAACAACCAAGTCAATCCATCCAATCAGTGTCAGGTATGCGTTTGGATCAAAAACATTTAAACCACGTTGCTGTAAAGTCTAAAGGCCTCTTAAGGTTTGGAGGATGACCATCTGTTGTCTATACTAAGCTTCTATAAAACTATTTAATTCACTCATTTATTTTAATAAATGTATATTAATTTTTTTCTTATACTTTTGCACGTCACCTCAAGTAAATGAGAGCCTAGGAACAAACTATAAGTGAAATAATCATTTACTTCAAAATCATCCAGGTAAAATATAAGCCGCTAATTTTTATCTTTCTTTATTTAATTGCTTAAAAACTGTTCGGGAACCGTGTGTCACTCAGCAAAAGTGTACAAGGATTACTAAACAAATAAACCTAACAGCCTTTCAATCTCATGGGTTATTGACATATAGTCCATTCGTTCTCGAGATATAATTGCTTAGTTATCGTTTTACTCTTTTGTAACTGACAGAAATGGACCCACTAAATTGATCAACTATAATTCTGGAGCAAGTGAACTTTACCAACAAAATAATAATTAGGTTGTGAAACTAAGAAAATTGAATAATTTTTTTTGGTCAGTGCTTATGTTTGAAAACAGTAAAGAAACTGTTAATATAGTTAAGTTAAGAATAATAATCACGAATAGTGTAAAGTAAATAATCGTTTTCGGTAGCTCAATCAGCAGTATGAGTAGATTTTATAGCAATCTACAATTGTAAACATTAAAACAACCACAAGTAATATGTTCAATAATACATTTTTGAATTCTTTTATCCAAACAGCGATGCCACATCAGTAATAGGAACTCGTGGACAAATATCCACGGTCAGTCATGCAACGATTATAATGCACAAACGAGGAACGATCGCTGTGTGAATGGCGCATGCGTAGGAGATCGCTACAGTTGTCTCTCGTGCGAACAGCATGATGGAAGTGGTTGCCAATTGAGGTCAAGTTCCTGTTTGATTCAATACAAAGGAAAGAAAACGTGTTTTAGTAAGAACCAACTCAATCCATCAAATCAGTGTCAGGTAAGATGACCGTGCGAACCCAGGAAAAACTTTAGCCTAGTAACGGCCTTTTTACCATTATTAACTTTTTAAAATTATAATCTACAACAACTGAATGAACAGTGAATAGCTTCTAAACACTTGGCGGTCAGCCTAAACATTTTTCACTATCATTTAAGAACACGAGACTTTTTGCCACCACTCATCCTTACCCCACCTTCTCCTTCCCCTCCCC
>JAOEHV020288458.1:0-11917 GCA_025447995.2 Isaurus tuberculatus | reverse complement strand
ACCAGATTGTGATTGGTTCATTCAACTGTCCGATAACAGGTAGCCGATAACAGAGTTTTGTTATCGGACAGTTTTCCTAGGCGATTAGGGAAAAATAGAGTTTAGAATATATATATATATATAACTATAATAATAATAATATTCTTTTAGAAAAATTATAATATTAGTTACAAGTATAGATAGCATGGCTGGATTGGTAATCTTATATAAGCGAGCAAATATTTGGAACTACCTAGATAGAGCAGGGCTGGATATAAACTAGTCAGCTAGTTTCCGGAAACTAGTCACAGGTTTGTAACGCTAACAACTTTTTAGTTCATAAGCTTTACATTTCAGTCCGTGTTGATTTCGTATAACGGTTTTAACTGCATCATTTCTTACCCTCCCCCTCCTCCCTTGCCAGATTTATTTGACCATCTCGTTAGGGTTTACTGGCAAAAGCCTCGTGAAAATCCGTCACTTGTTCTTTTATTCGCGGTGAATCAGTTACAGGACAGTGCTGAAACGATTGATCCTTCTTTACTTGAAATTATCAAAACTGGAATGGGGGGCTCGTTCATACCCTGCATGATCACTTAGAAGAATAGCTGTACTTTCTTTTTCTTTTTGAATTTGGTTATCCATTATGATTCTTTCAGAATCACGCGACATTCATGAAAACATGCAACAAAACACTAGTAATGTGACATATGTAAAAGATCTCGTGCGACAACCAACAAGGCAACATGGCGGACACAAATTTTGCATATATTTATGTCACGTCAAACTCAAGAAATGGGTGGAAGATACAATACAATACAATGACTTTATTTACACTTGAATTTAAGATAGCAAATACATGCTAATATCTTCAAGTAATTAATTAAAGTAAAATAGGATTACACAATTCAGATTTAATAAATAGCTATAAAAATAAATATGAATGATAAATATAAATTGTATATGTATATTAGATATATAATTACTGTAAAAATTAAAAATTTCTATCCTCCACAAAAGGTACAACAGCCAACATCGAATTTCATTTTAGAAATCTCCAATTTAAATTTACTTAATTCATGAATCAATCTAATATTATTAGGGAGAGAATTCCATAACTTACTGCCCTGATAAGCCAAAGAATGCAGACCATGACTGGTGGTGTTTACACTTGGTACTTTAAGAATATCATCACCTCGCAAATTAATGCTACAATTTCGTAATGTAAATAAATTAGAAACATATTCAGGAACCAGTCCATGAAGTGCCTTAAAAATAATTATTAAAATATTATGCATTCTCCTATTATACAAAGTAGGATGATTTATACGTAGTAATAACATATGTGCTTTTATAGTCATCAAAGACAAAGCGGAGAGCGCGTTCATTGAGTTTTTCCAATTTGGTTGAATTACTTCTCCCACAATGATGCCATACAATAGAACAATAATCTAAGTGTGGTAAAAGATAAGCATTATATAATTTGATTTTGGCGTCGGTATCAATTAGCCTCTTATGTCTTTGTAAGACTTGAACTTGCTTACCAACCTTACTTACTATATCATTCAGCAGTATGTTTACTAAATCTTAAATCTCTGTCAATAGTTACACCTAGTAATTTGACATCTTCTACAACACTGATCACTTCACCATCAATGGAAAAACAAAGCATGTCAATGTTCACACGCTTTCCCAGCCACATGGCAGTACATTTGTCCGGATTCATCATGAGGCCATTGGAGTAGAACCACGAATGTGTAGTGAGAAGATCGGTCTGAAGATGCCCATGTAATAGGGAAAAATCATCACTAACATCAAAAATCTGCGTATCATCGGCATAAGAACTAATCTTAGACTGAAGCCCAGATAATAACAAATCATTTAAAAATATATTAAAAAGAAGAGGGCCCAATACAGACCCTTGAGGAATTCCTCTAAAAAGTGGCCTCCAGTCAGAAAACTGGTCACCTAATTAAACTCTCTGAAAACGGTCAGTAAGATAATTCCTCATAAATAAGCAACTATTGGAAGATAAGCCATAAGCAGCAAGTTTAGCCAAAAGTAAATCGTGTGGTAGGCTGTCAAAAGCCTTCGACAGATCAATACCAATGATAGATGCAAAATGCTGCTTATCCAGACCATTCCTGAATTCTTCTAATAAATTAAGCAAAGTGGCCTCGCAACTAAAATGCTTACGATAGGCTGACAAAAACTGAGACAACTTGTCACAAAAAAATGTGTATTCAACTGAGCTGAAATAACTCGTTCAAAGATATTACCAAAGGCAGGTAAGGTAGTAATAGGTCGATAATTACTTTTAGAATATTCAATGCCCCTCTTATATATAGGTGTGACCTGACCCATCTTCCAACAAGTAGGGAAAGTACACGTCATTATAGCATAATTAAATAAATTAGAGAGAACTTCAGAAATAACAGAAATACTATCCTTAACTAGGCGAATAGGAATGTTGTAATAACCTGATGCCTTTGAAGAAGAAAGAGAAATCACTATATTAGTAATAGTAGAGTCACATATAGTATGAAAGCTAAACTGATTATTTTGATTATTAACCCCTAACATAAATTTATTTATAGTGAGGATACTGGGATGGGACAAAAAAGCTAAACCATAAGTTTCTTTGCTTGGTAAAGGAAAATCCTCACAGATAGTACTAAAATAATCATTAAATAATTTAGTAATAGTAGACTTATCTGTGATAAAGTCATTATTTTCTTGTAGAACAATGTCATTAGCCTGGCCCTTCCTAGAGTGAAAGAGACAACTAAAGAATTTCCAAAAATCTTTTGGCTTGTGGGAACATCGATCAGCTTTCTGTTGAAAATAACTAGCAATTGACTTCAGTCTAAGTGAAGTGCATAAGTTTCTCTGCTTCTTGTACAGATTCCAGTTGGTATAGAGCTGGGGTCCCGTCCATATTTGCGCCATAACCTGTTTCGATGTCGAATAGCTTTCCGCCACTAAGGAGTCAGGTAAGGCACATGGCCTCCCATGAGATGGAATTGCTTGATTGGGGCATGGGTGTCAATGACCTCTGTAAATAATTTACTAAAGGCCCAGGCCCGGTCAGATGCATCATCAAACACAGAAACAATGTGAAAGGGTGTTAAAGCAAGGTCTTTTAAAAAGCTTATCCTTGTTATAATCCTTAAAGTTCCTATAGGTAACTTTCCTTGATCTATGATAATGGGAAAATGACCTGATAATGGCAAAAACCAATGAATGATCACTGAGATGTGGTTCGAAAACCGCAGATGAAATACACCTTCTCCTGTTACTAGTAAGTATTACATCAATAAGAGTTTGAGATGATGATGTAATCCGTGTAGGTTTGTCAATCAAACAGTCAAGATTAAATATATCACATAAGTCCACAAGATCACGGCCACTGCCACCTGGACCCATTAAATTACAATTTAAGTCACCAATTAAGTAAAGTGAGGTAAAACACTATTATCCATGTCATAATGGGGAGGACTTCATGTTTAGGAAAAAGAAGACAAAATATCAAGCTTTGAACGAGAAAAAGATGCAGATAAAACTTTTTAGTAGGATGTCTATGTATATTTATTCTTGTGGTTTATTCTCGATTTCATCCAAACACTCCACAGAATAAGGGATAAAAAAAAAGTCAAACAGGAAAAGTAAATAACAAAGTTGGAAATTTTTGATCTGAAATATCAAAAGAATCCCGAGTATCTAGAATTGAAATACTCCGTTCCTAACCCCGATCATATGCTAATGTTACCCACAATAATTACCTGCACTGATGATGGCACAGCTAAGCAAAGGTAAAAAGCTAAATCATTTTCTGAGCCTAGTGGCCTATCGGAGCCGGTGCTTATCTCCGGCCTCTGTAGTGTTAAGCGGATGAGAGTCCTTGACTCCCCCTGGACGGGAGACTAATCCATCGCAGCCGAAGCTGGTACTCATTTACCGACCTCGTAAGGATGAAAAGCTGAGTAAGCTTTGACGGAAAAGAAGGTCACACAAATGTTCCAATTTCGGCAGTGTCGGGGATCGAACCTGGGACCTTGTGGTTGGAAGGCAGAGATCTTACTAACTGCGTCAACCACATCGCCTTGATGATAGCACATGACCAGGTGAAACATATATACAATAAAGAGTGTCGTTGTCTTATTTGATTTTTTTATACACTAAAAAGGTATAACAAGCGACATCAATAACTCTGGTTAAGAGATATGTAAAATTAAAAGATGGTCTGACTGACGTTAACTGATTTTATTGATCAAAGGTTTTATCTTTGACTTGAGATGATTTTAAGCTCATAATGTATCGATCATTTCGAAACTTCAACATCCCCCCTGGGCAACCTCCGGGCATTTGAAAGCAGCCTTTTCCCAAGGGCCGAGAAATTGACGTTAGGAAGTGCCCGGGGGGGCGGAAATTTAAACCAAAGGGAGGGGGAGGGGCCGGGCATTTGAACAAACAAGGAAATTTTAAATTGCATCTATTCGTTTTCCTTTGATGAATTTAAGTGCCTTTAGGCTTTAAATGTGCTGACATTGTGATTATAAAACGTACCTGTGAATATTCCAACATCGATATCCACAATAAAATACTCAACACAACCTGCAGACTTCTCTTTATGTCCGCACGTTGGGGTCATTTTTATCTTTAAAACAGAGTGAAAAGATTACAGCCATTGAATTAAAAGAAAATATCAGCAAAAACGCATTTTTCTCTAGTCCCGGGGGCGGGGACGTTTGAACTCAAATCTTTCCAAATGGCCGGGCATTTGGCCAGTGATCTTGTTCATAGGGGCTGGGGATTTTGACCAACAGCGATTTCAAAAGTTCAAATGCCCGGAGATTGCCCGGGGAAGGGGGATGTTGAAGTTTCGAATTGATTGATACATAACCGTGAAGGGATGTTTAAAAAACTGACCGACACTGAGAATCGGCAATTCGCAAAAACATTTAATGATTAATAAAATCTAACCGATTTACTGAAAACTAGTGATCCCAATTCTGACTCTCTTAGTACATCTTAATAGCACCTTGTGTAACTCTGTATTTTAAATTTATTTGAAATATTATCTGAACATTTTTTTCAAAGAGAATTTTCGGTTAATAGGTTCTGTTCAGTAACATACCAGAGTTACCTAAAAACAGAACAAAATGATTAATGTAATGGTCTCTTGGTAACTGGTGTATGTAAATTTAAAATTACCTACAAGCGTTGTGTTTTTCACGCATATCCGCTTTTATGACGTCACTACACAAGGAAAGTAAGTACAGTGTGTTTTGTGTTCTAAGGTCATTTTTAGCAAACATCAGTAAAATTTTGAGTATCTGCACAAAATAATCTAAGATTTAGAATAAATAAGCTGTCAAGGTCATTTGCGCTTATTGCTCTTAAAAGCAAAGTTGAAAATGTGGATTTACGATAAAGTCCTAAAAGGTTTGGTTTACAAAGCTGGTTTTGTGTTACAGTAATATTCCCTTTCAAAATTTAAAGTTATTTTTTCTGTTTATTTTTCTTATATTTGTTATTCTTTTTTTATTAGAAAGTTTTACATAAAATACAATGTGAAATGTAATTATGTTTATTTACTTTATAAATTTTCGCAGTTGAAAGGTTTAATTTATTATCTTATTAGGCAATTTGAATTAATTTTTGGTTGTCACCGGCAACGCGGATTTATCAATTCGTAATTCTTGACATATAGTCTCATTTTTATCAATGTCAAGTTTAAAAATTTGTTAATGCACCTTAAGAGAAAAACAAAACAAAAATAAAAAACACGTTTCTTCTGTTTTGTTTGTGGTTTTAAGCTAACAAAGCACTAAAATTATTTTGAAGTAGCTTGAATTGACTACCATAAAAACAATTCATGGCGGATGTCCAATTCACATAACAGAAATTAATAAAGATTAAGAAAATTTTAGGCGCTCACAGAAATTTTGTATTGTCAAGACTATAACCTTTTTCTAATTTCCGTCTATGTGAGAGATAACCAGCAGAAATTGGCTCTTTGAGAAACCTTTCTTACGTCACAGATTTCGGAAAATGTTGCAAGCTATTTAAATCGAGCAGAGTTTTGCAATCTCTTTCCGTTTCACCGACTAAAAGTTTAAAACACGTCTTTACAATATCTTCTTCTACGCGTTAAATAAAATAGAGTTACGGTCTCTTTTCATTTTCATTGAGCAGTTTGTTAAGTATACTGAGATAGCGGTCGAATTAATTTTCTATTTTTTCAAAGTATCCGTTTTCGATCATACAAAAAGCGAAGATTCTAAGTTCTAGTTCTATATCATAACGTGGAAAAAACTAAATAATCTATTTAGCCTTGCAACGAGATATTGTTCAAACTTAACTTTAAAATGTTTTGTTTTATCCAATAAACAATTATTTCACACACAATCACACGATGGTATAGAAGAAGACTTTTTTCTGTTTTAATGCACAATTTTATTATTAAGCGTCTTCAATAAGGCCGAAAGTGAAACAGTTGGAGAAACGATTATTTTTGAGTCATTATGGCAGCTTCAATGCAGAGACTCGCAACATGCACAATAATAATTTTAGCGAGGCAGGATGTAGATGGGCCTCCTTTCAATAAAATTGAACAAGAGACAACAATTCGACGTTTTCTGTTGCTCATGAATAAAAAGCAGAAGCAGCTTGCTTGACAACAAACAATTGTCTTAACAAAATTTAAAGGCCCGAACAGACCGCCCGAGACCACTTTTTTTTCGTGACTTTTATATCGCTTGCTGTGTTTTGCAGGATTATAACTGATTAAAGCGACTCTAATCAGCTTTTCATGTGCTGTAGAGGCGACGAATGTGAAGTACCGTGGTGAGCAAAGATTTCTGTCGCAAGAAATGTTGAATATATTTTGAACTTTAACTAGCAACATCATAAGAAGCCCTCGGGGATGTAATATTATTCCTTCTCTGTTCTCAATCTATCGTGTTGAGATAGAAGCTTAAAACCACAGAGATTTGTAAAAGCGTTTATATATACAACTTTTGAGATTTAAAATGGTAAGTTATCCGGTGGTAGAATCATAACTCAGCTTTTGACTTCATTGAAAGCGGATGAAAAATTATACAAGTGTAGAGTTGTTGATCTAGATCACTGTTTGTCTTTTACATTTAACTTTGGTGGCTGTTTTGGGCGCTCGCTTATTTGTAAAAGGAAACCGTTTTCTTCCGACCATAGATGTTATTTTTAAATTTGCGGTCGCGTTTTAACGTCAAATTTACAAAATCAAGTCCTGAAGTGCTTATATCCAACTTTTTTGATCGCAACTCAGACAAATAATAAACGGTAAATTTTAAAATGGCATAAAGAATAGTTTGTAATAATTTCGCTTAAGATTTTGAACTTGTTTTATATTTACAATTTCTTAAAACTGGCTTGTGGCTTACCTTTGCCATTTTAGATGATCGAAAGTCCTCCATGACTGACCAAATTTTTGGTCGATACTTCTGCCATAGCGAAGAACTTGCTGTTTCATTCTGAACCATATCATCATCGCTGCAGTTTTCTTCGTCGGACAAATCAGCGCCCTCAAAAACCTTCAAATTTTCTTGAGCTTCGCGGTGTTGTGTATAATGCGCCCAACAACATGGCTCCATTTGTTTTTCATCAATTCCCCAAAAAGCAAGTTCTTCTTCAAACATTGGACCACAAACATCATTCGGAGTGTGAAGTTTACCAGTGCGGTAATAATTTATAATCTGGGCAAAAACTCCCGGGTGTCGATCGAAAAAAAACTCTTGTTTTACTGGGTCATAGTCGGGGTTATTTGCAGTGCTTTCTGTGCACCAAGCCAAACGAGTGTCAGGAAAGTTTCGTAGAGTACTTCTGAACGTCTCGTGTCTAACTCCTCCACAATTTACAATAATTCTGTCCCTTCCACTCGTTTGCCCGCTTCCGTCAGTTTCATTCATCCTTTAAAAGTTTTCCCGTTTTTTTTCATGTCTTATTTAGCAGTAAGAAATTCTGCTTTGAATACAGAATGATATTACTTTTGTTTTTGAAGTCTCTATCGGATACTGTATAATCGTTGAATCCAGCAGGCATTCGAGTTACACTTTCACGACTTTTCGCTTGAAAAAAAAAACACAAAATTAATTTACAACCTCAGAAAATATGAAACGAGCAACCAGTTTTTCAATTCTGAACTTTACTGTTCGCAGTTGACTGCTCCCATAGGGATCATGGCGCAGTAAAACATTATTTGTGTTTTGTTGCCGTTGCCGAGGCGAACATGAGATATCCATTCCCTGGACAGGGTGAATAATTTGTGTATTATTACAAAACTTTCAGCTGTGTGTATATCCTGCACCTGCTATGGATATGAATATTTATTAGGATGCAATATGATTGGCAATTAAAAAAAATTGTGTCGCGGAGTTGACGGTTAACTAGTGAAGGGTTTTAAGTAAAGGCGGTAAAAAAAAAACGGTACCAGCACTGCTACAAGAACACTTTAATTAAACACAGCTTAAAGTTTAACTTTTAATCTTATCTTACATCAAGTAGAATAATCCATAAAACGCATTACAGCAAAGAACAGACAGCCTATCGAAATACGTCGCTAAATTTTTA
Organism: Isaurus tuberculatus; assembly: GCA_025447995.2. Taxonomy (NCBI): domain Eukaryota; kingdom Metazoa; phylum Cnidaria; class Anthozoa; order Zoantharia; family Zoanthidae; genus Isaurus; species Isaurus tuberculatus. The sequence goes on along the minus strand of JAOEHV020288458.1, from coordinate 3,328 downwards.
ATAGATTTTCCAAGTCATTTAATAGTTTATTTGCTGCCTAAAACCAAAATGAATTTTTATACCTTTTATAAAGGGTCGCCAAACTACGTCTAAGTTTTCTTTTCTATTTAGACCAGTTTACCTGAAGGACGTTTGTTTGGTTGATGTATGGTACGTTCTGGAAAGATTCAAAACAAACGCCTTTTTTTGAATAAAATCGTGTCTGCAACAATTGAGCAAGTAACGTCATGTATTTTAATTACTTTTTAATGCAAAGTCTGTAGATAAAGTAGTATTTCGTTAATAGCTCTCCGAAGTTGATATTTGGACAAACTGATATAAAATGAATGGGAAAACGCGCGGGAAGCCTACGGCCAGTTCTGAACTAGCGCGCTTGGAAATAGTTTGGCTATAAGCGGCGATGGAAGAATTGTCAATAATAAATAATGGTAATGGCCAATGCTCCGTACAATCACTGCGTATGTTAATGAAGATAAGTGTTGATATCCTTATATATGAATATTTATATCTAGTAAAAAGTCGTTATTTTAATATTTAAATAGTTTTTAAAAACTATTCAAGTGTCTCGGTTAGTATAGGAAAAATGCATTGTTTAGACAACTCCTTTGTTGCAGCTTTTTGATCATCCTCATAAGAAGTATCAGGAAACGTCTTTTCGAGCGTATAAGCCTGAATTAAACTAAACACTTTGATTATAACCAGTAATCATAACGTTGAAACTTTATGATCATCACAGTAAGTAGTGTAAGGAGCTGACGTTTCAAGCCTTAGCCTGAACTGAACTAAACACAACGAATAATCTCAAGGATTATTATTTGATCCGGCAACTCGCGAGTTTGACAATGCGTGCGTTAAGGCAAAATGATTTCTTTATTTGAAAAAAAAATTTCTTGACCAAAAGTCTGTTTCTTTTTCGGTTATCAAAACAACAAATGTTCACATTTATTAAAAGGCTTTGTGGATTAAGTTAGCACATATTCTTATGGCTAAACAATAATCAATTTTACGTCAACACTAATACGCCCAAGGTCACGGTAAAAATGTATAATACATATAGACAGAAGATAAATTGATTATCGCATATATTTTTTTATCAAATAATCTGCAAATGCTGGGTTGATTCCTATTGGTTATTTTTTAAGAAATCATTCTGCAAGTGCTACAGTGGGTAGATACAAAGCATAATTACGACAATTCCACGTTCAAGGTTTTTTTGTTTATCCCGTAAATAGTGCAAGGAGCAGAGGTTTCAAGACTTAGTCCTTAGTCAGAGAAACAATGTTCTGACTATATACCGCGACGATAAAAAAAAAAATTCAATTTCAGTTGTCTAATTAGAGTACTAAGTTAAGTTCAGGATCAAATTTAAAAAGTTAAGGTGCGGTAATACGTGCTACAAAATCAAGCTGCAAAACGTGCAGGATTGTTGTGTAGTGAGTTTCAGATTGATGTAGAACGTAACACCACGCACGCTACAAATTTAACAAAAAAAAATATATTGCCTGAATTCGTTGCGCTAATCTAGCGTTGTGATTGGTTAATTTGTGACATCCAATATAGCGACCGAAGAAAGACGCCGTAAAACAACGGGCTTGCTGATTATTACTTTGTCACTTGAAGATAGAGAGTCGGATCCACAAAATAGAAACAGAAAGTTGTACGTGAGGGAATGGATTGTTAGGAGATAAAATAAGGGAATTTACCACCAGTTGGTTAAGGAACTGGAGGTTGAAGATCTGGCAGCGTATCGAGACTTTTATAGGGTCACGAAGGGTTAGTTTCGTTTTCTTGCCAAAAAAGTCAACCCAATCATTGCCAAAAAGGAGCCACTTTATCCACTAAACCATCTTCCGCCATCCATCAAACCTGACGAGCAACTAGCAAAAATCAGGAGCGATCTTTGACGATCACATTGTAGCGCAACTTGAAATAATGTTGCTCAAAGTAGAAGCTCTCTCTACTTTGTGCAACAAAGTCTGAATCGTGCAACAACAAAAAATTGTTACACAACATATTGTAGCGTGCGTGGTAATACGTGCTGCATCAATCTGAAACTTGCTACGCAACAATGTTTCACGTTTTGTAGTTTCATTTTGTAGCACATATTACCGCACCGTTACACTATTTACAGCGATGATATAAAAATTTCAACCTTGCATGAGTTGTTTAAATTTGCCGTAATGTTAGGTTTAGTTCAGGCTAACATTCAAAATGTCAGCTCCTTACGTAGCGTCCTATGCAGCTGCTCTTTTGTGTAGTAACGCAAGGCTTTTTTTTCGTGGGGCAGAAAGCCTTGCGTGACAATACAAAGGAGAGGCTGCATAGGAGGCTACTCCTTACGCAATTTACGGCGATGTTAATAAAAATTTTAACCCTTAGTTTTCGAAATTTATTACACTTTCTGCAATAATTCGACTTCTGAGTTCTGTTTCGAGAATCATTTAAACAACAACAACAACAACAACAACAAACCTTTATTTGTGCCTTTGGGTGCTAATTTTTTTTTTTTTAAATTTACGTTTTTATGTTTATATATATGACTGAAATTAACTCTGAATGAAAAGTAAATAGTGGTATATCACATTAAAAAATATTCAGCACAGGCCCCCTAGAATGGCAGAGCCAATCGGGCTAGGGTGCGCCTATAAGTCATAGTGAAGTTTTAGAGTTTGTGGTCAATATGTAAATAGCACAAAAAAGCAAGGAATGAAAACATAGACAAAAAAAAAAAAAAAAAAAAACATCAAACAACTCGACAATTAATAATTTATAGTTATTACTTGCGTATCCCGCCTTGAATTGTTATCAGTTTGTTTTTGTAACAATTAGTCTTACATGTACTTGTGAGAAATTAAAGCTGATATTGGTTCAGCGTTTTATAATTCTGTTTAATTAATATATGACAAATACTGGCAAAAATTCAGCGCTTTTGATAAGTTTGATGGTTATCACAAATTAAATATTTATTATTGAAAACAAACATTTTTTTATTACTCAGAGAATTTTTTTAGAGAGCTGTCTGGGCTAGAAAAGCTGCATCCATATTCGATCGGGATGCAAACTTATTGCGTTCAACGAAAGAGAACGCATACTAATCTTTCCATTGCTCGCGGGCTCTGAAAGCTTGATGCCATCCGCTTTTGAACGATTTTCGTCCGTCTGGCTGACAATCACAAATGCCACGACTTCATGCGAGATCGTGAGTGGCACGGTGACAAACATGTGCTTCGATTTTTGCTCCGAGATTTGATAGGACTTCCTCAACACTTGACAATTGTCTCTAGTAACAAGCCGGTGGCGGGCAAGCTTTCTTGTAATTGATTGACAA
>JAOEHV020288352.1:0-11919 GCA_025447995.2 Isaurus tuberculatus | reverse complement strand
AAATTTTCCAAAGCTTCACGATATAAACGTGCACCGGAAACGCGCCCAGACCCGCTCGGTTGTTCCAGACACAGGAGTCCCATCAAGATTAGTTTTGCTGCTCACTTCGTTCGCAGCAATAACTGTTAACAATATGGTGGAAACAAAGCAAGCAACACTTATAGGGCAGGTGAAAACCTGAGAACAAGCAACCATGCTCTGTTGCAAAGTTGACAGTGCTACTGAGGGAAATGTGACAAAGGCGGTGGCAGCAAATTTTGATTGAGGGGGCAAGATTTCGGGTGCCAAAGGCGCGAGAGAGCTAGGGGGTCCGGGGGCATGCCCCCCCCCCATGAAATTTTGCATTTTTAACCCCTCTGAGACCCTATTTCCTGCATTTTGAGACGTAGATTTTGGTACAATGATCACATTCGTAAATAATTAAGGGCTTCAACATGATTTTTTTGGGGGGGTGCGATGCCCCCAATATTATTTTTGGGGGGGGGGCAGCCACCCCCCCTGTAACACAAACAAGTGTACATTTCCTCTTGCCCCTGTGACACAGTTGGTAATCCCCTTGGACTATCACCATCGACAACAGCAATCACAGCCTTTGAAGGCCACAACATACCACACTATGGAACTTGTATGCTCAACTTGACATTTAATGGTCACTCCAATTCCTATCCATTTAATGTTGTCAACACTGGTGGACTGACCATCCTTGGACTACCGACATGCACAGACATGAATCTCATCACCCTCAACCAGTGTGTTTCTTAAGGCTTGAGAAGTGGGGTACACTAAGTGGGAAAGCAGGTACACCTCGAGTGGGTACGAGGTCACCAAGCGCCAAATGCTCAAGTATCTAGAAAGGTCAGGGGACATCCCCAGAATTATTTTGAACTTTCGAGTTGGGGAAAACCGGTACGGCCGTCAGGGAATGTCGGTACAATTTACCGGTGTACCGGCATTAAGAAACACACTGTCAACTAAAGCATTGCCCAGACCAAGTCACCCCCTGCAACAGAAATGACTTCCAAAATAGATCCTAAGACAGGCACTACCTCAACATCAACTGGAAATCCAGAGGATAAGAAACAGCTACTCTGAACTGATTGTTTCAAACAGTACCTCTAGGAGTACACCCACTGTGTCAAGTGCCAGAAGCCCCTTGTGAGCCACTAATGAAACAGCTTGATTCCCTTGTTGCACAAAAAATCATTGCAAAGGTCTACAAACCAACAGATTGGGTAAACTCTCTTGTATGTGTACAACAAAGAGTAATGGCAGTTTAAGATTCTGTCTTGACTCCAAGGATTTAAACAAAGCCATCAAATGGCCACACCACTGCACTCGAACACTTGATGAGGTGCTCCCAAAATCGAATGGTGCCAAATATTTTTCAATTGTTGACGCATGTAGCAGGTACTGGCACATACAGCTTGACAACAAAAGCTCACTGTTTACCACCTTCAACTTGCCACATGGAAGGTATCGGTTTCTGAGATTGCCATTTGGGCTGATCTGTACCCAATATATTTTTCAAAAGAAAGTCGATGAGACTTTTGGTGACTTACCAGGCATCACTGGTATTGCTGATAACATAATAGTATATGGCTACAATGATGATATAGTAGTGATCATGACAAGAATCTGCAGGTTGTTATGACACATGCCTGTGAGACAGGTCTGCAGTTCAACCCTGATAAATACAAAATCGAGTGCACAGAACTTCCATTCTTCGGACCCATGAAAGGTAGAAGCCATAGGCAATATGGATCCTTCAACACAGGGCTCAAAGTTCATCATTTTTTCTAGGCGTTTTTTTGCAACTAGTCTTGAAAATTTTTAGGCGCACAGGATCAAAAGTTAGGCGCAAAACTGAATATGCAAAGCATAAAAAAAGCTTGAACTGTACACCTGAGTTCGATTTGTAATTTATTAACTACTGAAAATGTTCATAAAAATATTTCAACAGAACTAATTGAGAACTTTTGTCATTACTTTTTATTTAAAATAAAGACTCCAAACTACCTGCTTGTCACGAAAAACTATATCAAGCTCTGTTGACCTGCTGTTGTTGTCGACAAACCTCCCATGCTGCTGACCCAGAGCCTTCAATCACATGAAACATCTCGGGGTGCATAAACAAAGTATCCAACAGTGTATCGGGGGAACGATGTGAAGTAGGTGAAAAAAGTTCGACAAAACCAAACAGCACACCGTGGAAATTTAAAACTTTTATTATTTGCAGCTTGGATTAAGGACAACAATTTCAGTGATTTTATCTTCCAAGAACTGACAGATAACTCGTGGCAATTTTCAGTGGCACATAACCATTTACAATTTTGCGACTAACTTCATGTTTTAGGTGCATTGCAGAAAATTTAGTCGCATTTGTGACCAATTGGATGCCAACTTTGAGTCCTGCAACAGGCCTTCCAGATTTACAAACATTCCTTGATATGACACAGTTTCTCAGCCACTTCATACCAAATCTCGCCTCAGTGGGACCTAACAAAGAAGAACAGTGAATTCCAGTGGTGCCCAGAGCACCAATCAGCTGTCCAAAAGGTCAAAGAGCTTGTCACCTCAACAAGTTCTCTGCAATATTTTGACGGTTCTAAGCCAGTGATTATATAAGTTGATGCTTCACAACGTGGACTCAGAAACAGCACTCATACAAAATAAAGCCCCTGTTGAATACCCCAGCAAACTCCTAACAGAAACAGAAACCCGATACTCAAATATTGAGAGAGAAATGCTGGCAATTGTTTATGGCCTGGAGAAACTCCACTATTATGCCTATGGCTACCCTGTTGTCGTCAAGTCCAACCACAAGTTGCTATAGGCAATTTTCAAGAAACACTTGTCCAATGCCCCACCACATCTCACTAGAATGTTGCTACACATTCAAAAGTATGATGTTCAAATAAAGTTTTTACCTGGCAAGAGCATACCACTTGCTGATGCCCTATTGCATCTGAGTCAGTGTGAAGATGAGATTATCACTGATGTAGACATTCAAGTACATGAGATACACCTGCACCTCAATGCCAGCCTGGCCAGAATTGATGAAATCAGAAATGAAACAGCTAAAGATACTGACCTCAGTTCTCTACAAGCAGTCATATCTCACAGTTGGCCTGACAAGAGAGCTGAATGTCCATTGCACCTCTACCCATATTGGAATTACAGAGATATGAACTTGCCATCGTAGATGAACTTATATTGAAAGGCACACAAATTATATTAAAATATTCCAGAACCTGGCGACTGACTGAAATAAGCAGATTGTCATGACAAACTCAGGGTTCTCATTTTCAGCCAGCAACTTTCACCGTCAGTGAATCGCTTCGTTGCCGGCAACTGTTATTATAACTAAAACATCCTTGCTGACAAGAATGCAAGTGTTGATAATAAATGTGGAATGGATTACCTTTTTAAATACTAAAATGTACATAATAAATTGTTGTCCAATAAATAATAGACTCACTTGGTTGAACAAAACATCATTGAAAACTGTCAACATTACGTGATAGCTTTAAAAAATTTTCCAGGGGGCATGCCCCCAGACCCCCCTAGAAGCACATGTCTTTGGTGCTTCACAAGGGCACTACCATGCCCAACTTCTCCGCCTGTTGAAAATTCATCTACTGCTACTTCATTTGAAAAGGAAAACCCTGCAAACTATGACAACTGTCTATGTTGTGAGCTGTGTGCCAGTCTCAAAGCCAAACTTAGTCAGAGCTTTTTTGGCATAATAAGTAAATAAACTAAGCATAACTTGTTAACAACTCAACTGATGAAGACTACAATATTTTACAAATAGTTGCAACTACAGGAAAACTTAAAACTCTTCAACCTATTACATAAATATAATTTTATTTGAACTACATCATTTGTTTTTAATATATATAGTATATTTTTTGAAGTACAGTTAGATGTTAAAGTGTAAAATCAGCTCAACAAATTATATTAGTAATTGCTAAATTCAACTCACTTTGATTTGGCAAATCTGGTGTCTGCAAAAGAAAAGAATTCAACAAGTAAAGAACATTAATTTGTCAACCATGAATGGAATTTATGAGCTAAACTTCAATAAGACAAAAATAGTCAACAACAATAGATAACAAACAGAATTTCAGGCTTTATGGAGATAATGTATCAAGCCTACAGATTAACTTTTTTAATAATTGGTTTGTCAGTATATATTAATCATGTCATATAAATTATATAGTAAGGGTTTTCATCCCTCAAGACATTTTTTGCAGATAATTGTTACTGTTTTCCTTTGTGGCATTTGTCTCTACTCTAATACCATTTTCATTTGAATTGTATTGTTCTAACGGTATGCAGCATATACATTGTATATTTAAACAGTTCACTTGTATTAATAATACTACTTGAGAATGATGCCAGTGAGCACCGAAACATTGTAAACTAAACTTGTCATTATGTCTTTTATTATTAAGATTTTTGAAAACAAAACTTTAACCAGGGTTTGTTAGTTACTGCTTTATCCCAATCAAAATGTTATGTGGTTCAATTTCATTTTATTACAAGCTCCATTTTTTATGACTTCTCTTAGACTACAGAAACAAATTGCCAACCACCAATAACGACCCAGGTTCAAATCGTGGGGATCGAATTTGGGCTGAGATTTTTCTATCTCAATCTGACTCCAAAGGTTTTTCTTCTGGATCTCTGATTATCCTCCTTCTTTACAATCGACTTAAATGCTAAAATCTGTGCTGATAACTGCTTAAATCACGAGCTGCTGGCTCAGGAGATAGGGAAACTACTCCCTGCGTGTAGAGACATTAAATATAAAAATATTTATTTAGTTTTAGTATCTTTGAGGCTTTTACGTGTCATATCAATAAAAATCTAAAAATTATTAAAAAACTTTACGGTTTACACGTATAAACATTTGATAAAAACTTTACGTTTCGGCCGCACTTGTGGTGGCCTTCATCAGAATAAAAAAGAATTAGAATGAGGATAGATTATATGTACAGTGATATGCATAATAATGAGAGGCAGCGTGGCTCAGTGGTTAGAGTCGGGGATTTGAATGCGGATGACCCGGGTTCAAATCTCCGACTGTGACTACTGAATGAATTTGTCCTCGGTAATCCCAGGGACAAATTCACCACGCTTTGTAAATAGCCAACTGGTTTGCCTCCTACCAGTTGGGATTCTTAATTGGGGGAAGGGGGATTTTAATGGCAACTGAAAAGCCCCTTTCGGGGAGTTGCCCAATTTATTTTTTTTTAATTTTTTTTTAATCAATAACGATTTCGACACTGAGTTAAATATAAATATAAGTGAAATAATCCGACGTTTCGGCGTCATGCTGGCGCCATTCTCAAGGTACTAACATAAATTATTCAGGTTAGAGAACTTAAACTAAGAGTGAATATTTGAATAACAATAGAAGCGGAGTTCTTTTTAATGAGTAAAATCTTAAAATAGAATGTCTAAGAACAAAGGTGTAATTAGGCGTAAAAATTCTTTGTGTCTTTAAATAACTTAATCCATGTTGCACTTAGTTTAAAAGAGCCATCTCTATTAAAATTATTATTATGTTTTTTTATTTAAATATTATTTAGTTTCTTAGGGAAATACATCCTTTTTCAAACACTGCATGAAATCCATTTATCCTACTGTTTCAAACTAATATTATGGAAAATAAACTTGATATATAACAAACCTCATGGTCACATGATACATAAAATCTTGAGCTCTGGTCTGCCATTGGATAAATTAAAGCCCCTGACTGGCTCGATTTTCCCATAAAACCATCTGATGATATACTTCCTTGGTCTGTTATAAAGCTATGATGGGATTCCAGTGACATCTGGGAATCAATAGAACTATCTCGAGAATGGAAAGTGGAAATATTAACTCTTGGTGTGATAAAAGAACTGCCATTATAATAACAGTTTTTAGCAATAACCTCTGAATCATTTGGTAAATTTAATGAGTCAGAACCTACTCCTGAATCATTTCTCTCATTATCATATTTCTCTCCTTTTACTATTTCTAGTTGCAGCAAATGTATTGGTGGTTTTACAACTACCTTGCTTGCAACAGAATTGTTTATTCTTTCTTTTTTCTCTGATAATTTGCTAAGGTCAACATGTTTCTGTTGATTCTGATGGTTGGCTTCAGTCTGGATCTCCCCCGTTTTGGCCTCAACACCATGAGTACTTTCTACCGGCACTGTAGTAACTGAGATATGGCACATTTTTACTTTTCCTTTTGAATGAGTTTCGCTTTCTGCCAACTGATCAGTACTATCAGCACTGATACAAGCTTCTGATTGGCTTGTTGCTGATGATGCTGATGATGATGACTGAGTTATTGCGCTTCCTGACTTGTAGGATGATTCGAATTCACTCTCACTGCTACAAGACACTTTCCTTTCTGATGGCCTCCCTTCAGATAAACTATTTATTGCATTTAGAACCGAAGATGAAGAACTTGGAAACTCTTTACAGATGAAATCATTTCCATCATGTTGACAAGAAAATCCAAATTCATTTGCTACAGTAATGTGTAGTTCATGTCTTTTAATCTCTGGGTCAACACAGAAGACATGACACGAACAATTTGTTGAAGTGCTGTCGTGGTCAACTCTTTCACTTTGCAAGCCAGAAGATTTTTTGTCACTATTCTCCAAACATTTCCGGGTAACAATACCAAATACTCTTCGATCGTCAGAGCAAACTCCTGTGAAAGCCAGCGATTTTTCTGGGTATGTTACAACTGTCTTACGCTCTCCTGAAATTAGTTTCACACCAGTATTAGAAACTTCCATTAGGAAAAGAACCTGAATTTTCTGCTGTACGCGAAGTCGCCGCACACAGCTTCGAATCTCATTTAAGCTTGCCGTCTCTAAATTTGAATTGGCTGGTAGTTTAATGGAGCCCAAATAACCAACAATTACTCGAAGTATAGGTCTAGTTTGATATTCTTCTAGTTCTAGTTCAGTCGATGTGCTTTTGACGAGAGCAGTCCTAATATTTCCGGCCTGCTGCCCCTGCGTAACATATTCTGCAGTCACTTCCGAGTTCTTCTCATCCACCGCGATAAATGTCTCTTCGTTCAGTGTCCTATGAGGGATGTCATCTCCCTTGATACTGTCTGTAAATGAAGCTTTAAGCTCCTCGTCGCTAACAATTTCCCCCTCACTGATAAAATTACCATTTGAAAAAGAAAGTGGTAAAGCACTCGACTTTACAGACAACTTGCCCAATTTAAGTTCCTCGACTACCTTATCCACACGGTTTAATATGTTTTTATTTACCTCCTCTTCGTCATTAGGAATAGAAACGTCAGTTTGCGAGTTACCGGTGGAATCCAGTGATTTCTGCACAGTTAGCTGCACGGCTCCATTCGGCGACTGGGTAATTAGTTTCACAACTTGTTCATGTGGTAGATCCTTAACAAATGAACCATTGACCGCTATTATCTGGTCTCCTGGCTTCAGATCGACCTTATGTGCAGGACTACCGGGTAACACACAACTTAAAACACAAGGTGCTTGGCCAGATAGAGTGAAGCCAAATCCACCGGGACCGCAAGTCAGTTCTACGGTCTTCATTTGTAACTTGCTCGCTCAAGGCTTCATTTCAGTTTCCTAATTACGTTCTAAAACATGTTTCAGCCCTTTGAAATAATAAGTTTTCAAAGCTTCCTCGAATCGAACCAAGACATATTCAACAAAACCATAAGGTCACAAATTTTGTTTAGAATATACAAACATATTTTAAGGCCCTTCTTCCTCAACTTTAGGAAAACACTTTGCAAAATGTCAACAAGTCGATCATTTCCTCTTGCCAGCCACAAAAACTATTTTCGAACGTCCAAGATGATATTTCCTCCACAATCACACCTTAAGTTTCTGATACGCTTTTACTGATTTTGTTGAATAATATCTCATTAAAAATCCACAATAACGAATTACGTTCAACAAAATATAGTCACTATTGTTTTTCCGGTCGATATAACGTATTTGCAAAGCCAGCACGTGACCATGAATAACGGCTTCTCATTGGTCAAATTTGAGCCTTGTTGAAATGAAAGCCTTTTCAAAGTTGAATATTTTGTCCTTCTAAAGTAACAGATGCAACAAGGATAAAATATTGCAACAGTTTGCAACGTGATCTCTTTGTTGTTTAACTTAGGGCCTTTTTTTAATTTAATAGTAAAACGAGGAAACCTTACGTCTGAGCAATGTTACTATTTCCAGTACAAGAAGCGAAACGGCAAATGAAAACCGAAAGTCTGGATTAGCAATTAAAAAAAAAGGAACACCACATTACACACCCCTTATTCTTTTCAAAATATTTCTAATTGCGAAAAGTATTTCAAATAAATTCCTTTAGCTTTATGTGACACCATTTTCAAAGGTTTTCTGAAATTATTTTCGATTTTCACTATTCAAATACAACACTTAATTCACTTGAGACTTTTCAGAAATTTTTCAAAATCTATTGTATTGTCTATTTTTATAAAATAGCAATTCCAATATCGAACATTTGATTTGCTATATCAGCTGAAAGCTGCAGTATAAATTATTTAACCAGAAACTGAATAAATAATGCTAATTCAAATGTTTTTATTGGTCAAAACAACTATTTTTGGAACAAAAAATAATAATCTTATATTTTAAATATCATTATTGTGTTATCAAATAAGATAAACAAAAACTAGACTTAAGGCTTTCGATAAAATAGTTAGTACATATTGTACAAATATATAATAAAATGAAATTAAAATGAGATAAAGGATGATGACGATGACCAAAAAGCGAAGCTCTAGTGTTTTTTAACACGATGACATTATGCACATATAATATATACTCACGAAAGTCTTGTTATCTTTGATGAATAATCAACAAAGACATCCGCTCTTGGCACATGTAACATTTTCCTCTTAAGCTTTCATGTTGCAAAACGCTGAAAACAGATTTTGATAGCTAGAAGTATGTAAAATCTCGAGTGTTTTTACATAAAGTTAAAAGACAAGACACACAAGAATTGAAAGAATAAGTTTAGAAATCGTCACGGAGTCCCCGGCTAACGCCATTCTACGCTAGTCATTTAGTTATATTCATTTCAGATAATATAAATTAACTTTGTGCTGACAGCGTTGTGAAAACAACTTGCCAGTGATGGTGACATCAGGCGGTATTGCGCCTAGAACAGACAACTAAACTTTTTATTTGTTTATTGCAAATTTATTTATATTTATTAATATCAATTAACGAATAATCTACTTCAAATATTAATTGATTCAGTATCCAGACTATTAGCAGGGGACTTATTTTCCTACTTTACTACAACTTCAGTATGTGGCTGATTAATCAATGTTAATTGGTTCGAATTCAGACGTTAAATATTACCAAAATAGTTTTAATATTCGATTAGGAACAAGCATTACTAGCACACTAAAAGTAAAAAGGCCCTGAAAACTGCATGATTTAACAAACTTCACTTTAGGCTCAGCTAGATATTTTGTTAAAATTATAAGCTCACGGCTGAACAATACGTTGTTTACTTTAATTAACAAATCAATATATGAGATGAAGGGCTATACCACGTATTTAAAAATCTTGCATAAATCTGTTACATAGCATTGTACTGGCATCAAAGAACATTCAGTACGATAACTTTTTTTTAATTTCTTTAAAAGTTTAAAGATAAAAGAAAAAAAATACGAATAACATGTGACAAAGTAATGGGTATTTTTCCGAGCAATCGGATGATAACGAAACAAAGGAGATTTTACAAATGAATATTGTTATTCTGTACTAAACACAAAGAAACCGAACAAAAACAACACAAATGAGTTAAAATATTGAAGTATTCAACACATACTTTCCATTTCTGTCTTGTCTTAAAACAGCCTTAGTCTGATTGTCCGGCGGTTTTTAAGTTACTCACAATTTATGATTATGTTGTTTATCTCAATGATATTCTGTAACTGACTTTTTTCTCACTCACTGACCATCAACTGCCCGTTCAGCATGAGATATATTAACTTCATTACTTTTTGTTTTCACTTTTTGATATTGTGTGTTTATGTAAATGTTGCTTTGGTTCAGTTACCCTTACACCAGTTTCGTATTGATCAACCAATCGCTTACTACTTATTCCATCTCAACTAATGTTCCTCTTCATTAGTTAACTGAGCATCGTATTAACAGTGTATCATGCATAACCTTCTCGTAACTGAATAACTGTGGCAAATATATTAAACTTTCAAACTGACATAATACAGTATGTGATATGTTTCCAGATTTATTGCATATTTGCTTCCATAAACTACATATTTATCATGACTTATAGATTTACTAAATTTTTGTTTTGGTTCGGGAAGTAGATTTCTGTTTTAATTTGCAGAATCATGCTTCAGTAACAAGGCCGGCGGAGTAGGGGGGGGAGGCAGGGAGGCGGCTACCCCCCATCCCCCAATTTTCAGACTAAGTACAATTTTTTATTTCCAGCGAGACAAACTTTCCACTTGTCCTTCGTAAAGCCGAGGACTTCTATTAGAAGTTCCATATTAAATATTTTCAAAATACCCCCAGAATACGCAGAATTGGCAATTTAGAAAGTGTAGTTTGCTAAAAATTTTCCCCGGACCCCCCTGAAGGCTCGCGCTATCGGCGCTGGCTAAAATTTACCGTTCTTCCCCCCCTTCCAATCATCACGAGCTTCCGCCCGCCCTGAGTAAAAGTAAATAGTTTGCCGTAAAATGATTTTTTACTCTGAATTATGCATTAAGTTTAGGAGCACTTAACTTATTTTTAAATTGTTTCCTGAAGCCTTAGATATTTGAGATGTATATCTGCTCAGTAAGATTCAATCGGCTGCTGGTTTCTAAATTACAAATATAAGTGTGCATTTTAAAAAAACATTTGTGAGTGTTAGATTGACACAGTATTTTTTAACAAGAAAAGCTATAGATTTGAAAACACTTTTTGTTTTTAAACTATCCAACTTATTTTTAATAAGCTGCACCGATGATAGCGGTAGATCTGTCCATATGACTTCAAAATAATTTACAAAAAAATCTAAAATGTTGCAATAGACTTTTATTACTCATGCCAAGGCCCCGCCTGCACGAGGTTCAAAATGCATTGCGTATCTTTTTTGTTTTTTTTGTTTTTGGTTTCCAAGCAGGGGTTGGGAAGGACATCCGCCATGCGCAAATAGCGCATAAAGTCAAAATATCGCGCATTAAAAACTTCTTTAGCGGGGCTAAAATGCGCCCGTGGCCCAGGCTACTCGCACAGAACAGGTTTACATTTCCGTAACAATCTCTTGCATGCAATGGAAGATCGGATCGTATCTGTGTATTGTTTTAATGTAAAATAGACACGATCCACGATTTGTGTAGATCGCACATCGAGTGTTTTTCACTTTCCTTTAAACGATGCCAAGTACCGACAAGCTTTGTCTTTACAAAAAGTAACTTAAATCTTCTATAAAGTGATGGTAGTTGAAAGAGACAAAGTTTCCGAACATTGAACACCGAATAAAATTAAACATTATTCAATCGTTCAGTAGAATCGTATGTGGAGAAAGACGCGAACCCCACAACAAGGAAGCTGTATAGCTGCGAACAGAAACTTTAACTACAAATGGGCTTAACATCAAATAAGTAATGTGGGTCCCAGACCTCTGAAGCATATTCAAGTTTCGGTCTGACAAGAGTCTTATACAATGTATCCTTGGTACCTTTTTCACAAAGCCAAAAATTGCGTTTGATTAGATTTAAGATTTTTGTTGCCTAGCAAGTCTTTCATATGATTGGTTGTTTTTGACACATATTAGACCATTGTGTTCAACCCGTAGATCTAATATGAGAGCTGGTAAAAATTATATTTTAAGAAGGGTTGAGCCCAAGTTCTAAAATTAG
>JAOEHV020288351.1:0-25545 GCA_025447995.2 Isaurus tuberculatus | reverse complement strand
GTCATTGTCATTGTCATTGTCATTGTCATTGTCATTGTCATTGTCATTGTCATTGTCATTGTCATTGTCATGGTCATTATCATGGTCTCAGTCATGGTCGTTGTCATCGTCCTTGTCCCTAACATTGACATTGACATAGTGACGTTAAATACTTAAATATTGTTTTTGGTAGGTAAAATTCCCGATTTTCCTGGAGATTTCAGTTGGAGAATAAGCGGTCGATCTGGTGGGGAGAGGTGTACTTTAATAACAGATGATCGTGAACCGAGCAGTACCGGCTGGGACGACAATTTTCTTTGTCAACGGCAAGACAAACTGGACCTTAAAATTCGCTGGTCACAAAACGGGCCAATAAGGGGCATGCGATGTACTAAGGTCAATTTCCCAGGAAAATACATCAAAACTAGCAGGCAATATGGCTGGACTAATACTTACCTGTGTGTTCCTACCGACTCCTTTTACAATTTTACCTGGTCTACAAATGGTCCTGTAAAGGGGATAGGGTGTTTAGCAATAACAGAATCTCAAGACCCTTACATGAATGGCAAGAAGTTTTATCTTTGTGCAAAGGGCGGCAGAACAGGTACGTTATCTATATAAACACATTCTCATTTCACACGCAAAAGAGGAAATATTTAACAACTAAAGCCTTAATTTTTTATCAAAATTTAATCCTGTTTTTTTGTATTTTAATCTACTCTCCTTAATAAAAGTAATTATCTATACTTACACCAATCTCTTTGATTCTTCAGATGGTCAATGGTCCGAGTGGGAGCCTTGGCCCAAGTGCTCGAGACCGTGTGGAGGTGGAATACAAACACGCAAACGCACATGCGATAACCCCCGTCCCGCACACGGTGGCAGATATTGCAGGGGTGATTCATCGGAAACGCGAAGATGTAACCAACAATCTTGTTCGAGTAAGTCAAGATTGATGGTCTTTTGTCCTTGATATGATTAATTGAAATCGCAGTAAACTAAAAGATTTTTAAAGTTTAAATTGTGGTAGATGATTTTATTGTTAGAGTAACTAGTGTCGTGTCTTTCTTTTTGGCATTTGTTTTTTCTAATTCAAGCAATTGCAGTCGATTGAGGTGTTGAAGTCGTGATAGTGACGTAGAAGACGATGACGATTTTAATGTGTTTGATGGCTATGTTGTAATAAAAGTAATAATGATACTTAAATTAAGTAATTCACTCCGCTATTTATGGTTCTATCCTAACTCTCTTTTTTTCATAAAAAGGAAAAAAAAGATTCAAGCTATAAACAAAACAATTCTTTTTTCACTACAGCTTGGCCTTCGTTCCCCGCCGACTTTGAATACAGAACATATGACAGGATTCCTACAGACAAAGTCTGCATAAGGACGTACGAACGATTCGATTACATATATTGGAACAATTACTTTCTATGTGTTAAAAGCGGAAGGCGTAATCTTAAAATGCGTTGGTCTGATAGAGGACGCCACGCGAATATGAAATGTATCTTTATTACTGAGCCTGGTGAAATGAGTAGGCGATGGAACGACAACTGTCTTTGCTTACCGAAGGATTCTCCATATGAGTAAGTAACAGTAGTGGCAGTACTTTTGTTTAGATATTATTTTATATTATGGATAATTATGAATATGGTGATGATAATGATGATGGTGATTATGATAACGATGATGATGATGATGACGATGATGATGATGATAACGATGACGATGATGACGATGATGACGATGATGATTATGATGATAACGATGATGATTATGATGACGATGATTGTTACTACTAGTAATGGTAGTAATCTTAACTAGTGAAGTCTCTTCCATCGTCGGGAGATGAAAACATCCAAGACGGACGCGAATGTTTTGTAGTCTAGTAGTTAATTTAATGACGGAGAATGCAAGCTGACCATATTTAAAAGTATATTATTTTTCTACTTATTTTTAATACTGTTAATAAAGATAATATTGTTAACCAAGGCAAAGCAATTATAAATCAGTGCTAATAAATGTAGTAGAAACTAAAGCAAAATAAAAAGCGTAGGTTTAGTGAAGAAAAACTGTCATTTTAGCAAACATTTAAGTAAAAACAGCTAGGCTGTTACTCAGCAAATGTAACGTGGTATTTTGAAATGATTGTGATTACAGGTTTAAGTGGTCTAACTCTGGAAAAATTCCCGGCCTTCCTTGTCTTAAATGGGAAGCTCGCGGCGGAGCTAGAGGCTGGAATAACAATTATTTATGTGCCACCAAATCACCTAACAATAATGGTAAGAACACGTGTTTGTTGTTTAAATATCAAATTACTTAAGTTAGTTAAAGTTTAGTTAAAGTAATAAATTCATGATCACTTATGTTTAAAATAATTATGGTAAGTATAACAATTTTGGTAATAGAGACGAAAAAGGTAATCATGTTGAAGATAATGATGATTATGCAGATAATGATGATGGTGATGATGTAGCAACGATGTTATTACTGAAGATAATATTCTTTGCTAACTCTCTCAAACTTAGATTTGCATTTTGAGGCCAAATTTGTTTAATATCCCAGGGCTTTCCAGTTTTCTCTTCCTATCAAATTATTAAAGTATACGTGTTTAGCCAAATCAAAGTCTATCTTGTGAAGTATTACCTGTACTATTTTTCTTCATTTCTTTAATTGTTTGATTATGTTAAATACGAATAAGTAGAATGTTTATCATTTGTTTTAATGTGTTCTATAAGGAAGAACATTTTTAGTCTCTTCTCCCGTTTACAGTAGTGATTGATTCTTTCACAGGTTCGGCAGGCAGATGGTCAAAGTGGTCGAAGTGGACGTCTTGTAGCAAAACATGCGGTACAGGAAATCAAGAAAGGCGCCGTACGTGTTCTAACGCTCGATGTAATGGCCCTAGCACTGAAACTAAAGCTTGTAAAATAAAAGAATGTGGTAAGTTGATTGCATGTGGAACCACATGTTTTGATAAAAGAAAGTGTGTATATAAAGGAAACCGGCGGACTCCCTCTAATATTTACCCTCAGAAAAACATCAGTTTCATAAACTTAACTCTTGCCGAAAGACTTTGAATATTGTTATGTTTCTCCAACAATCTCAATTGTTTCTCTCACACAGTCGGCAAATGGTCGAAATGGTCAACATGGAGCTCGTGCAGCAAAACGTGTGGCACTGGACACCAGGGAAGAAGTCGAACATGCTCTGGAGCAAGGTGTATTGGTCCAAAAACTGAAGCTAAACTTTGTAAATTAAAGGATTGTGGTAAGTTTTTTTTTAAACATAACCTGTTAAAAATTCTTGCAAACAGAGATATGTGAGTTTACTGTTAAACATAATGCGGTGAGTTATTGTCCGGTACTCAAAATGGTCTCAGTCTCGCATAATTTTGCATCGTTAAATCATTAAATTTCATCTGTTTCTTTTACTTTCGTTAATAGTTTCGATTGTAGAAAGTTAGTCCGAGAATACAGTATAAAGTGCTTTGGCAAACAATACAGAAGTGTATCAACCCATTGTACAATTTTTTCTACTGGCAACACCATTGCCAAATATATATTTTTTAAAGACAAAGTTCTTAAGTTTCTTTGTTTTCTTTTGCCTAACGGTGTCACTCGTTTCTCTTACATGTTACCAGTCGGTCGTTGGTCCAAGTGGACAGCATGGAGTTCATGCAGTAAAACATGCGGCACGGGAAATCAAGAAAGGCGTCGGACTTGTTCAAATGCATTGTGTCGTGGTCCAAGCACTGAGTCCAGAGTATGCAAGATAAAAGATTGTCGTAAGTAATTCAGAGAACTGATAAGATAATGAAAAGAAAGGAGCAATTTTAAGTAAACAAAACCAAAAACAATAACGATACAATATAAAGAAAAAAAAAGTTTCGGAAAAAAACAAAAAATAAATGAAGTAAGAAAACACTTAAATCTGCTTCCGGAAACGTTATTTCACAAAGTTTGACTCCTTTGCTAACGTGACAAGTGATTGAAGCTCTGTGAGAACTTTTGTGCCGGCTATAGTTTCTTTATTTCTCCGAAAATTCAGTTCACACTCTATATTTCTGCATTATTTTTGCTTATATATTCTATTTGATATTCCATTCATGTTTTCTGTCGCTCATTCGCTCATATGTTTCGTTCTCACAGCACCAGTCAATCGTTGGTCCAAGTGGACAGCGTGGAGTTCATGTAGTAAAACATGTGGCACAGGAGCTCAAGGAAGGTACCGTGCCTGCGTGAAACCACCATGTCCTGGTCCAAGCACTGAAGCAAGAGTGTGTAAAATGAAGAAGTGTGGTAAGTTGATTGTTTTACCTACATAAAGACTTTAAATAATGCGGTCAGTATAAAGTTCGCATAGCCATTCAAGGATTCGTTTACTTAGGTTTTTGTAAAAATAGGGACTTACATAATTCTTTTTGGAGAATGTAAATCCGGAAATTAAAAAGATGGCGAAAATTTGACGAGGAAATAAAACATATCTAGTATTAAACTGAGAAAAAAAAAATTAAAAAAATTAAATTTAATGTGAAGCCAAACTGTTAATTCACAAATTTTAATTTGCCAACTATTATTTATGTGATAAGTGTTTGAAAGGTTAAGAAGGACTTTGGGTTTACGCCCTGTCAGTTTCCTTCTAAAACTTCAACTTAAACTGAAATTCTGTGCTACGGAAAACGTTTCAATACGGAGTCCTCTTTTAAAGGACTATGCAACCACTATGCCTGCTAAAACATTGTTTAAGGTGATAATTTGTTTATATTTTTATTCATTCATTTGTTCAATCGTTTTTATTGCATGTAACCAGTCGGTCGTTGGTCAAGGTGGTCTGCATGGAGTTCTTGCAGTAAAACATGTGGAACAGGATATCAAGCAAGGAGTCGATTTTGTTCCACTAGAACACCATGTACTGGTTCAAGAAATGAAGCTAGAGTCTGTAAAATAAAAGATTGTGGTGAGTTCACCTCAAATATCATTTAAAAGCATTATTGAGAATGGTTATGTTTTCTACATTTTTACTCGCACGGTTTTCAGTGCTTTTAGAACACGACTTTATACGTATAACTATTTTGGTAATATAGCACTTGATTGTTTCTTATTGGGTAATATTTTAGTTATTGGGTTAGGGTTAAAGTTTTTTGTCTTTTTTTTGGTGGTTTAATTAATTCTAAGTTTAAATGGCTAATCATCGGGGTAGCTAGAGTGGGAAGCTAACGAGCAAGCGTAAGTCAATCTTTGCTCTTACGAATGGTTAACGCTCAAAATGTTAGCTTCCCACACTCTTTAAACGGCAATAATTAACTAATTTCTTTATTTTGGGGTCATTTTTCTTTTTACCATCCTTTTCTTTGTCCTCTGACAAAGGGTTAATGCTAGAAAAGTTAGCTTTTCACTTAATTTATAGCGATTACCAAAATATTGAAATTTAGACTTGTTTATATCAAAGATATAAAAGTGTCCTGAGTGAAGGGGCTTATCCTCAACTAGATTCAATTCGAAAAATTATTGCCTCGTTCCCAGTTTGCAAAATCGTCATCGTTCAAAAAATGTTTCTTGTTGAATGCCATTTGATGTTTTCTAGATTTTTGTTTATTTATCTAACGGTTTCAATTGTTTCTCTCTCACAGTACCAGTCGGTCGTTGGTCCAAGTGGACAGCATGGAGTTCATGTAGTAAAACATGTGGTGCAGGAACTCAGGGAAGGCGTCGAACTTGTTTGAGAGCACCTTGTACTGGTTCAAGCACTGAATCCAAAAAGTGCAAGTTAAAGGATTGTAAACCGGGTAAGTTATATATTTTCGTTTCATTCGTTTGTGAATTTAACAATGCTTTTCAACCAGGTTGAAACATATGATCATCAAAGTAAGTAGAGTAGGGAGCTGACGACAGCCCTTCGACAGAGCAAAACAATGCCTTTTAATATTTGATATTTAATCATATTTTTATATATTTCTTGTCTTTTTTTTTCATTCACTCTTTTAATTTTTGTTTATCGAACAAAGTGTTTAATATATTTTTGTTGGTTTGCTTTGTTTCCTTAGCGTGTGGTGGAACTCTTACTGCTGATAGTGGAACCATTAGCAGTGTAAAATACCCAAAGAACATGATTTGTATCTGGTACATCCAGGTCGCAAAAGCAAAATTCATCGATCTGACTTTTGTCAATCTAGACCTCTCTACAAGCCAACGTTGTCGGTTCAATTACTTAGAGCTGCGTAAATATACCAGCAGAAACGTTAAGGGAGGCATTTCAATGGGCCGCAAATGTGGTACGACTAGAGGACGTAAGTACCGATTGATTTTTCTGCTTAGTGGTTTATTCGAGTCCTTGATTGGTCGAGAATCGTGTCATACTAGCTAAAGCTAAATCCTTATACGAGCCTAGTGGCCCATGGGGCCGGCGCTTATTTCCGGTTTCCGTAGTGATAAGCGGATGAGAGTCATTGACTCCCCCTGGACGGGACACTAATCCATTGCAGGTTAGCTCCCAACCGAAGCTGGTACTCATTTACCGACCTCGTAAGGATGGAAAGCTGAGTAAGCTTCGGCGGAAAAGAAGGTCACACAAATGTTCAATTTTTGGTACAGCCGAGGAATCGAACCTGGGACCTTGTGGCGGCGTGGTTGGCGCAGTTGGTAAGATCTATGCCTTCCAACCACAAGGTCCCAGTGTCATACTAGATTAGAGGTTAAAAGTATGATCAAAGTCAGAGCATGTTTTCATACATTATTCAGATTTCAACGTTATCTGTATATCGAATTAAAACATTACACTAAAAACTCCCCATGGCAACGGAATCGTTGTCACTGTGTGTAGTAAATCAAATCCATCATAACTGAAAGAATTTTGAATAAATGTTGCTTCGGTAAATTTTCTATACTAGTCCCGTAGTTGCAGTAATGCATGCAGTTGTGAGTTTAATGAATCACAAATATTCACACTAGAAAGAAATATAATTCCGAAAACAACCGTAACTTATAGTTCGATGGATGCAACACTCAAGTTCTTAACTCTTAAAACCACTACGCGTTAAACATTTACCCGTAAGAAAAACTCAAAAGTTTACTCAAATTGATTAAGTTGAATATATAATAATATATGTAGGGTAGTAAAGAAATTTGATCTTTTACCTTTGCGCTCTTATACAAATATAAAACACAGCCAATATTTACCAAAATTTGTTACAGGAAAATCTAAAACATTTTAGCACATCTAACGTTTGCTTATCCCAATCGTAGATATATTTCACGGAAGGTCAAACAAGATCCGCATCAAGTTAAAAACCACAAACAACAAGGGGAGTGGTTTCACAATTAGTTGGACAACAAAACTTGGCAATATGAACGCGAAAGCTTTCAAGGGCTGAACAGCTGTATATATAGAATGACTGGAGCTGATGTTGCAAGAGTCCATTATGGAACGTCTCACATGGATTAGTGCGAAGATGTGATATGAACCTTTGTGCCAGTTTCAGAAAATCCAAGGATGTTAATTATTTTCGGACTAAAGGTTGAAACCAAATTAAGGAGCCAATCATTTTCCTCATCTTCAAGATTAAATCCAGTAACTCTCTGCCGTTTCAAAAATTTAGAAGTTGATATCAAAAAGTATTAGAACTTTGAATTTCATAATGAAAGGATCATGCTACAACAAAGTGTGATTGATAAGTAATTTGATGACGGTATAAAACTTCCTAGAATTTTGAGAAGGATTTAAGAGGAAGGAAATCATAAATATTTAAAATCGGTACGATAGATAGATAATTAGTCTTTATCTTTTACGTTTTCCATAATTATCATCTTTTAGTGCTATCATCGATCATATTTGTTTTAATTTAATAATTTTTATGCCTATTTTAAAGTTTTGCGTTAGCAATTCTTTCGCTGAAACTACTAGACGGTTTCAACGGATGTGTATATTTTTAAAATGATTCACCAATAGAATCTATTGAGTTAGCAACAACTTGATGGTTTGCGCGTTGAAAAATTTAAAACTTGATTCGAATGTAATAAAAATTGATAATAACTTTAGCATATCGACGAACAAATTGAACTGACTTTTGTAATTTTATTTGTTTAATTTAATAAGATATTTTTGAATGAAACTTTCAAGTATTACTAACAAATCAAGATCATTAATATATGCATGAAGAATGGTAGAAGTATATGCGGAGTTATGGTTGATGGAATTCATCGCTGCCTGTATTGTTATATCGAGTAACAAAATATAACTGTATATTTTTGTACACCAGTGTAACGTATAAGCCACAATAATATTTTATTGTAAAGAGAATGGTTTGATGTTGTAATGTTTTTGTCTCCAGACTCGAACATTATTTTTAACCTCCTTCAAACCGCCTCCCTACCCCTCCCCCCTCTCCGTTCTCTTTTTACTTATTTCCCTCTGATCCTCTTGTTGCCATTTCTCTTCCCTCCCCCCTCCCTCTAGCGTCTTCCCACCCTCCGGATCCCCTCCCTAAAGGAAGTAAGTGTCCTTAGGCCGAGCGTAACTTTCAGACAATACACACGAGCAACAATTGAAAATTTACTTGAAGTTGAATGAACGGTCGACGTCGAGTGCATGGCTTTTTGTTTAACTGGCGCTCATGCATTATAACCTTTTCACACACACTGAATATCTGAACAGTTCTACATAAGAAGAGCCATAAAGTAGGTGGTGCGGACATTTCGAGCGTTATGCCCTCATAAAAACATTGCTTGTTCTGGTTAAGGCAAATTAAAGCAAATTAATGGCTATGCTTGTGGGATGTGGCTTGAACAATAATTACAAGTCAGGTAGTACATACGTACTGGTATCAAAGCTTGCATCCACTAATATGGACACTAAAGCCACGTTGATAGCGGGTATTACCCCTTAAATTTACCGTAAATAAAAGTGAGCCTGATGTTAGTAGCCATGAAGAGCAGTTCTAGCCTCTTTGGCCTGGTCAGCGGCATAACTTACAATCGGGCTCAGGTTCCCACACAAGATATTAGGCTGCAAGTCACATCCCACAAGCGTAACGCTTTCCCTTTTCATTTAAGGCCCAAAAAAGACCAAAAGAGCTTTCCATCGCGGGAAAAATTTCCACCAAAACGTCACCGTGTAAGTAGGTGACATGGGTACCGATCACCTTTAACATAATCGATAAATTCTGCTCCATAAATTTAATAGCGTTACGGAATGTACACATCAAATAGTATTTGTCTCAAAGGGTGCAAGATTATTACACGGGCTATAGGTACTGTTATGCTTAAAAACCTAGCAGCTTTGTGATAATTATATCCCAGGGGTATATTGTGTTGAGAGTATTTAAGAAATAAGAAAGGAATGTTTGCCACTCGAAGGCACTATCTCTCCTGGTAGGTGTGTACTTTCATCGTTGATTTCAATTTGCAATGGCATCTGAACAAGAAAACGAGCTCCTCGCAAGCGACTCCGAACGCCTTGCAGCAACTTTGTCTTATGCCGAAGGATTAGAAAAAGTAAGTGTTCTAAAATTTTATATTTAGAGCAGAATTATTCAGATTCCGAATGTACTGAATATTCATCACAGGACAGTCCTGTAGAGTATTGCGAGAATTCTAAACCTGTGAATAAGAAAGACCGACTTCGGTGTCACGTTGATTTTTTTTCATTTTGGATGCTCTGTCTCTTGGTTATATTACCACTTTTCAAAATACACCATCTCCAGCTTGTTTTGGTAACAACAAGTCGGCGTTTGAGCACTCCGAATTTGTTTAAACCGCTAAATGCAAACTAGTCGAGTCACTTTCAGTCGTAGAATGTTCTTTAGTGCCAACAGTTGTCAATCTTTTGTCTGTTTCAATTCAATTGAGCGGTAAGAAAAGGCTTATTCTAGATTTCAGGTATCCAAACCAGCTTATAAAAAAGAGTAAAATTAAGTTCGAACTGATGCAAAGTCAATGCTAAATCTGCCCATGGGTTGTCTACAAAACTAGCTTTTTAATTTCGACATCAAATTCGGCCTACTATCATGCATTTAGATATTTTTCCAGATAACTGGCAGTTTTTAGGTTTTTCTTGGATATTTGATGTATTTACGAAGTATTTTCGATTCACTGTTTTACCAGTCGGCTTATCGACAGGACCTTACATTGTTAGTAAAGTAATGAGAAAATTAGTGAAGCACTGGCGAAGTAAAGCTTTCAAAGCAGTAGTTTATCTTGATGGCGTTTTGGGCGTATGCCCTTCTTCCTTATCGTGCAATGAGCAGGCTCTCAGTGTGAAAACTGATTTGAAACGTAGTGGATTTGTTGTAAATAACGAGAAAAGCAACTGGAGCCCGAGAGCCAGTGCACCACTTGGTTGGGTTTTATATGCGATCTAAAGACAAAGATATTATCAGTTCCTCAAGATAAAATCGCTAGATTGCTAGCTGCGTTGGGATAATTTCCGTACTGGGGTGTACTTATTTATGCATGCAGTTTCATTGTGTATATTACTATAAGAAGTTAGGGTCTGGGAAAGAGCTAGTTTTTATGATTAAACAATAGTTCACCCCAGTACGGAAATTTTACCGCTGCGTTAAAAGAGGCACTGGCCTGCAGAAAATTATCAACCAGATAGCTGGCTATAACAGGGTTAATTATTTCAAATATGCTTATGTTTGGTACGATTTGCAAGTTCATGACAAAATGTCACCATCGAAAGATTGAATTCGATCTAAGTGGAAACTCAATTTAAATTTAGATACAGATTGTGAAAACAAGCTATGTTTCTGTCTTGACGCCGTTCCTAGGTTAAACAATACGTCCCTCTTGCCGTACGCGCAATTTCCGTCAAGAGTTGTCTATTCAGACGCTAGCAAAACTTGTTGCACAGCTTATGGTTCCATTGATGGATCACTTCTCGGCATTAGAACTTGAATGAAATCGAAATGAGTCAAAAATCCACATAGAGAGAACTTAATTGCGTTACAGTACGCGCTCGAGAGTTTTACGTGTCCAGTGTTATCGAATCGTTTCGTTAAGTGGTATACTGATAACCATGCAGTTAAATGCATTATTGAATGGTTTGAAAATTTTTTAAAGTTATATACCGTGAAAGAATGATCGGTACTGACGTTTCGGACTGTAGTCCTTCGTCGGAGTGAAGTGTATGGGAGAAAAACAGAAAGGTGGTTTATAATGCAAGCACCGACGCAGCATCCTTTTTTTTATCGCATTATTGATTGGGGGAGCATAAAATCGCAATTCGACAGGCGGCCGTGGATATATTTGATTGCAATAAAAGAAATAGCTTTGATTTAGACATCGAATAGATTTCCGAACACTTAACGAGAAAGCGGACTACCTAAGTAAAATAGTTTATTATGAAGACTGGAGAGTGATAACATTTCTGACAGTATATAGCTTGCGAAATTGACAGAAATAGTTATTTTACCGGCACGGGCCACAGGCTGGGTCCGAGCAAGGATGAGGATTATGGGTATCAAGTAGTTATATAAAGGCGGGAATTTTGAATCACTCTAGCTAGGTTGAGCATTCTCCTCACTTCTTTTAATTTAATAGGTAATATTTGCACTTAATCCATTAGATCCGGACCTCAGCACCCAGAGTTGGCGGCTCCGCAGGTGGTTACTAGCACCAGATGGGGATATACGTTCCCTTTATCCACAATGTGGTTTGGGTTTTCGTATATTTTTGGTAGTGAATTCCCTAGAGTTTTATGCAAAAATGAACTTATGTAAAATTTTAAGGCCCTTTGAGACGGCGAAAGTGTGAACATGTTTAAAGAGGTAGTGCGCCGCATTTTGCAATTAGTTAGTGCGGCGCTCATTCGGGGGCGGCGCTCTTTAAAGCAATTTGATCTCAAATGCGTCTCATGTTAAATAGAGTACATTAGTAATAGAGGTCTCGAAGCTTTTGTATAAAAAACTTTAAAATCGTAATCAGGCATGATAAAATAAGGTAAAAGTTGTTTGACACTGATTAAAAATATATAAATTCTCTAAACGTTTTAAGCCGTAGCCGAAAACAATCACATCAGAATGCGTGACATCTACAAGTCATTATGTCAACAATAGGATTTGTTTCCATTGCATGCTATATGTGTCACACAGTATATAAAGTATAAAAAAAAACAAAAAAAAACGGAAAAATAATTCAAAAACAACAAATGATCTTCATCAAAGCAGGTTTTAACAAGAGCTTGACTCGAAACATTTGTTTATGACACAGTTTTTTACCGTTTAAATAGCAAAAATATAACTAAAACAGGAAGTAAAACGATCAAATGCTGTTTATTTGCATAATAATCAAGACTTCGAAATTAACTTTGGTAAATTATAACAATAACATGTAGATAAAAATAGTTAAACTAGTCAGCTGCTTAAAACGAAGACCAAAAAGCAATTTTCTATTCTTCAGTTTAGCTGATTGACCATTAATAGACTACAAAACACAACTAATCTTGACACAGAACATAACTAATCTTTCTCATCTTATATCGAATCGTTTTTTACCTATAATGTGAGTCGTCCTAGCCTCTCGTAAGGGTTTGTTTCAACCTTGAGAAAAAAAAATTTACATCTTTTTCGAGTCTGGATTCCTGATTCTTCGTGTTAGTCTGATAGACATCTAGATACCAGATTACTGGATTAGACCCATTTAAACAATTTGTGTGGAGTTTTCAGTCTAAACCAAAATAACTAAACAATGATCTTGTTTAGTCGTAATCGTCCGCCGTTGTGTTGTATAACCGGTTCTGCAGGTTGAAAAAATCATCAAGGACCGAATGGCCTATGGCTTGGCTTTCTAAGTTAACCCATGTGCGAGGAAATAGAATAATCTTGTTTATCACTCTATTGTGTTCAGTAATCATTGTTAACTCTAGTTTGTTTTCGGTTGCCTCTAACAGTGTTATTGCGCCTGAATGTCCATAAAAATACCTGAAATAAAGCAATAATAATTCGTAATTCAAATTGTAATCGGCGTTTTTATCATCGATATCTGTTTATCATCCTGCCATCACCACTAACTGTCCACTCTTATTACCATGATCATAATCATTATCACCATCACAATCGTCATAACCATCATCATCACCATCATTAGCATCATCATCATCAGCATCGCCATCATCATCATCATCATCACCATCATCATCATCATCATCATCATCACCATAAATACCATTGTCGTCATTTCTATCATACTGATCATCAAAAAGTCACTAATATCATCTTTATCACCAACAACATCACTTTTATGTTTCACCGTCATCATTATCTTCTTCTTCACCATCCTTATCACCATCTCCATCATTACATTTATTACCATCATTCTTAGCATCCACGCGTCATCTTCCTCATCATGTTCATTTCAGGCGTTTAACTACCGTCGTGATAATCATCATTGTAATCATCATGACTCCACATTATCAACAGTTCTACACCATCATTATCATCATCAGCATCACTTTTTTACCAAAACCATTATTTAAAGATTGTGCGTCCTTAAACCTTTTGTTTTCAAAAAGCTTTTCTTATCCAATATCAAGTTTGCTCCGTGGTTATTATAGAAATGACACCATAAAACAATCTTATTGGCAGTTATATTCGCCATTTGATAAAGAAACTGCGGAAGAGTACCCTCTAAAAAATCAGGCTTCAACAAGATTCGAAATCGTTAGTTTTATCTCGAGCAGAAAATTATGTGGAGATACGGTTTTTTCTTTTTCTTCTTGTGTTGATAAAAATTAATTCGTTTACTCTGCTTACTCGATTGTGAATTTGTATCTCCCTTTCGACCATGCAATATCCCCAATATCGTACAATAACACCAAGTATTCAAATTAGACTACTCACTTTAGGGACCGGCCGTCCATTGGAAGATGGCGCTTATTCCAAGAGAAAGAATCATAGAAATTTCCATTACCGGTAACAATGTAATTTACACTGGAGTCGTCGCCTTTGATGTGCTATCGTAAAACAAGCGGTAAGTTTCATCACTACATGCGCGCGGTCCTACTTTGTACTCAGGAATTTTATTGGTTATTCAATACTCAATTAGGTCTCAGCTTGTGTTTAAGTATTTCAAAAGTAAATTAAACAACAAAAACCAAAAAAAAACACAAAGTATAATAATACTATTACCACTACCTCTACTACTATTTTGTTTTGCAATTTCGTTTCTATTGTTTTAAAATGTAAAGAGAAAAGTGTAAACTTCAAAAATACCGTACTTTGGCTATATGTAAACATTTTATTTCATGCCAATAAAGCCGAATGTTACTGTTACTACCATTACCCCTACCCCTACCCCTACCCCTACCCCTACCACTACCACTGTCATCATCAATATAATGGTAACAATTTTTCGCAAATTACCATATGTTTTTACTTTGTGATCGATTGTTATCATGCTTTCTGTTTTTTGATTAAACCAATGTATAGTTTATTGTGAGACCTTGTTTTTGGATCCACTTAAATTTCTGGTATAGTTAATGATTCTAAATCAGTATAATTAATAGCTGATGTAGAAATCTGTTGTTATGAGGCAATCAAACTATGTATTTCAAAATGGATATAGAAAACAAACGTACATGCATGCGATTGTATATATTTCAAATTATATTGCTATAGATGAAATTAAAACTGTGTCAGTTTGCCTTAAAGATAATTTTTCTCGATCGAAAAGACGTAAATTCCCAAATCTGAATATTATACCTGCAAGTTGTGGTCATGTCCACATAGGTAAGCGGTAGCATTGTAATCTTCCAGGAGCGGTTGAAGATCATTTTGAAGACAATGGGTGTTCCCATGTTGACCTGCTGATAAGACAGGGTGGTGACCTGCTACCAACAAGTAATCTGCCCTGGGAGAAAACCAAATAATAAATTCCCTTTTTGCCATCAAAAAACTTGCTTTCGTTCGAATGGAGGAAAAAATATAAGAAGCCAACCTATCACTTTGCATTACAATGTGAGTTATAAAAAAAACCATGTACAAAAAGCGCTAGAAATTCTTTTAAAAGTACCTTTTTTTGTCTTTCGAAATTTTGACATAGATTGTAAGTCAAAAGTTTGGATTATAGCAATGAACACACGCAAAGCCTAAAATCTCGATTTCATAATTAAAAAGTGACTATTATGCTAAAACCAATATTGTAAGATGTCAAGATGTCGGTTTAAATTGGAGTAGAATTCTCTTGAAGTGTTTAGCATAGCTAAGATGCTCTACTGAAAACAATTCCAATCTGTACTTTTCAAACAGCCTCTGGGGGTGTGAATGGGGCAACAATCAGTTAAATTTTCTGCCTATTCTTAATAATCAGATAAGTTTTTGCGCATCTCTCAATAATCAGATTCTTAGTAATCACCTTAAAATCTCCTTAAATCTCAATGATTATAATTTTAGGCGATTCTCGGTAATCTGTTAACTGCAGCTTTTTGAATTACTTGCGGCGATGGGAAGATATTTAATTGCCGACACACTTCGATACTTAAAATCTTTTTCGTTGCGTTCATTTTTATTATGAAAGTCCAAATGAATGAAGCCAAAGTTAAGTCAGGCGTCGCTACACACTTGCCACGCATGCGTTGGTAATAGCGACGTTTAGATAAGGATTGGGCGCTACTGTTCGTCTTTGCTAATTTGAGATTAAAAACTATTTTGATCGTGGAAAGACTTACGTTGAGCTTTGAAGTGTTTCTCGTATCCACTCCCACTGGGCATGTCTGTTTCTGAGAAAATAAAAGTTGATCACTGATATATTGGTTGAAGTAGTAAAGAAGACACTACCGCAGCCTTTATAAACTTGTCATTATAGTGTTACCAGACAGAAATGTTCACAGTGTTCTTGTTAAACACTTGCCTTAATTTTTTGAAGCATTGTTGTCAAAAACTGAAAGTCAAGAATACTAATGAATAGTTGCTACACGTCGCTTGTAGTGCCGAATTCTCAGTTCGTATTCCGGTACCATTGGTTAGAATCTGGAATCCAGTGACTGCAATCCGGAATCCAGTGGATGCAATCCGGAATCCAGTGGATGCAATCCTGAATCCAATGGATGCAATCCGGAATCCAGTGGATGCAATCCGGAATCCAGTGGATGCAACCCGGAATCCACGAGCTCAAAAAACCTGGCTTTGACATCCACTAGCGGAGTTCCAGAAACCATCAGCTGGGATCAAAGCCATTCAATCTACCCATCTTACACTAAGAGCCAAAATACGACTATGCGAACAAATCACAAAGTCAATCAGTTTATTCTATTGTTGTCAAAACTCATTCAATTGATGACTTTCTGAGATATCCTTTAGGCTTCACTGTTGAGGTCAAGGATTCAATGACATAACAATTACTTGCTTGATACTTTCACTTTAGTTCGATAAGAAAATCGGAAACAGAAGGATTTGAAAACTTACGGTAAAAAAGTTACCTCTTAAAGCAAAGCATTGTGGTATCGATCATTACCAATTGGACAGTCGATGAAGTCCCTGGAATTTTCTCCACTGAAAAGACAACGGTAAGAAGGGTGCTCATGGGTTTGACCTTTATAGTCACTGGTACACACCAATTTATTTGTAGGTCTTAGTACTTAGTGACAATTTTAATACTAACCCCCCCCCCCTCAACCTAATATGAGGCGTTTTGTTAAACTTACAGGGAAATAACCAGTATACAACAAACTTACTTAGGGATAAAAATGTTTGTTTATGACTGTGCATATTTACCAATTGTTCGTAATTATGAGTTGCTATTCGGAGCAATGTAGTGTGTGAACTATATTTAATACATTTTTTAAGTTTTCAAACACTCCTGATTGGTACTGAAACGCCAGGAATAATTGATTTAATCAACTCTAGGTTGAAATGCATAATCATCGCCTGCCCCAGTCGCAAGCGTCCTGCTCTTTTACGACGCTGAATAAAACATTTCAGCCTGAGTTTATTAAATCACGTGTTTACCAACTCTCCAACGCACTTCAATTTTTTTTTTGAAAAAAAAACTATTTAACTAGCTCGGCATAAAACTGTATACGTAGTAAGTTTTATTTCATGTCAGGCAAAATTATCTATGCAGTTAATAAAATTACAAGTTTACTTGGTAAAATTACCACAACGTTTTAGGGTAAATTTACCTTTTTCATTTTTGTAATTTTACCACATCAAGTCAGATAATCTAGCTGCATCAATTTTACCCTCTTTTTGGGGGTAAAATTACCTTCTCAGATTTAGTGTGATATGGTATACCATGCACATATCTAACCTCAAATGACTCCAATTTTATTTTCTCGATTGCTGATTCAACATGAATTTTTGTCCTGGACAGGAAGTCGCGTAGCTCAGTGGCCAAAACCAAACAATAACTAACGAGACTCCAAAAACAAATCAGCGAGTCTCGGGTCAGAACCAGTAAGAAAACAACATCCATACAAAATAATCTATTGTTTTTCTTACCTACAGAGTAATAAAAATCAGGAAAATGCCATCTCGCTGAACGCTTTGAATAAGCAATTTGTGCCGAAACGTTTCCCTCGTGATCGTGGTTGCCTGCAATCATATACCATTTCGCTGCCCGCAGAACCGGTTGGCTGTAAACTGCCTCAAATGTTTCGACAAATCGCTTATCTTTCACGTTCTTCACGCCATTAAAGTAAAAATTGTCACCAAGGCCGACAATAAATCGCGTACCAAAGCTCTTGGAAAGCTAAAAAATATAATTCATGCCCGAACGCAGAAAACAATAATGATAATGATAGTAATAATGCTAATAATAAAATCTTTATTTCAACCATCGAGAAAAATAAAAAACTATAGTTAATGTTATATAATAATAATAATAATAATAATAATATTATTATTATTAATAATATTAATAAAAATAATAGTAATAATAATAAAAATAATAATAAAAGCTTATACCGCGCCTAAACGTAGTGTCCTAAGCGCCACAATTATAAAAACATAAATATATAAACATAAAAATAAATGCATAAAAGGGTAGATAAACCAAAACAATAATAGTAATCAATTATAAAAACAAACTAAAACTCATATGCTAATTTGAATAGATATGTTTTTAGTTTAGATTTAAAAGAAGTAAATACAATTATTTTGATTTTTCATTATGAAAAGGTACGGTGGGTAAAGTAAGATGAGATCAGTTCAAGTGAAATAAACTAGGCTGAAGTAAGGCAGGATTAAGCAAGACCGGATAAGATGAATGGTTAAGTGATAAATTGCGCATTCCCTGGATGAAAACAAGCGTTTAAGTCAGATAAACAAAAAGAAAAGCTTGGTATAAATTGAGCAAGCAAGTATGTGATATAAACATTCTGTGAAATACGCATTTTATTCGAAACTTCGTCTGAAGAGAGCAAAGCGCTAGCTATGAAAACTGCCAGTACTGCGCAAGCTTCTTCGTTGAATAGAAAGAGCTTAGGACTTAATGAGCTTTCTAGCTTAGCCTTTATGAAAGGAAAATGAACCACCATCCTTAACTGCTTTCAATTTGTATGCTACCGAAAGCAAGGGAAAAGAACGCCCAGAAATGTTAACGAGAAACACACTGATTTCCTTTCGACTATATTATTTGCTACCAAAGAGAAAGCCGGCAACAAGTCGACTGAGGTTACACTTACTATTTTAGTTACAAATTCACTTATTTACGCACGTATTTCCGCTACAGATAGCATAGTGGCTTACTGCCTGGTTACTTTAACCAGAGCAACAAATAAAAGTGAATGGGCATGCGCAGGATAGCTGACCGCTAGCCAAACGAATTGTTTTGAATATTTTGCGTACTCAGGTTATAAGTTTGAACAATATAAGAAAGATTTGCGTATCATTGGGTCGCATTATGTTGCTCATGATCAGTTGAAAACGACCCAAAGAGAGGCAGCAAAGAGAACCCTTTCTAGGAACTCAAAATCGGTCTCAAAGAATTTAGTATCACGCCACAGAACTACATGTAATAATTAGTTGTATATTAAATGACTTGTACTTGTAGCCGATACGTGACTTATGCCTTATAGTCTTTCAAAGTTAACATTTTTAATGATGGCAGCAATGAACGTAGTCTAGCTAAAACTTTCCAGATTAATGAAGTTCCGTTACGAACCCATCGGGACAAATGTTTTCGATTATAAGATATTTTTTCAAATTTTTGTTTTTAATAAAAGTTCTTTTTTTATAATATCTTTTACATAAAAAACACGTTTGCACTGTGTATCTTTCGATTCTATAGCGCCAAGGTTATTTAAGCAATCGCTAACTCTGATGAATATTGATCTTATACTAGAAATAATTCAAAACTCGAATTGCAGAAAAATTATCGGTAGTTCTCATTTGTCTGCGTTGATCTATCCGAATTTGCACTCACATAAAAATAAATAATACCAATTGATAGCTAAACCCGTAATTTGTTTCCTGTATTGCAAAACAATCAAATAATCCTTTGTTTTTTGCTTGTGGTAAACGGGGACAAATGAATTATTTAACAAGATCGCAAAAAATTACATTTCACTAGAATATAAAAAAACTGCAATATTTCATGACTTTCAATTTTTTCCGACCGTACACAATATAAAACACTTATGTAAAACTAAACGAGCTAAAAATCGCAAAGCGAGAATTCGAAGATAAATCAAACTATTGTCGATTAAATACTTCTATTCTCAATTCGCTCAAAAGTAAGAAGCTAATTTTCACTTCATGAAGCGGAAAAAATAGTTTGAAGATAAAAAATATATCAATGCTATTACTTACCCGAGAAGCCATAACATGAGCCAGTTTTTTCTGTGTGGGGGTCGTGTAGGGATGGTAAGGAGACCCTCCGAAATCCCCAACGGCTATGAAGGTTAATTTCCCCTTTTTCCTCGAAGATTTGGCACCATATAACTCGTATATTGCCCCCAAAAGCGCCAGAAAGAATATGAAGAGTTTCTCCATTCAGTTCCTTCCATAGGTATTACCTCATTACCCACCGTGGTCCCTTCATTAACATCTTTACAATTCAGCAACATATACCTCACTGCTTTTTCTCTATCCGCCGGAAGTGCTTATGTTGACCCTTGCTGCTCTGCGCATGGGCTTGGGTGCTGAAGAATGAGTCAGTTTTTGCATTTATTTGAGACACTGTATCCTTTATTTATATTACCATTTAAATCAGTGTATAGCTCATCATATTTTGTGTTTTTGCCTAGAATTAACAAGCAAAATCTTGTCCAAAATTTGCCATAATAAAGGGCTGTTCTGATATTTGAGTCTTTCCATGTTGCCCTAATACATTCTTAATACTTATAAGACTTGAACGTTGCCAGTATTCAGTACCTGCTTGTTTGCACTGTGTCAAAATAAGTTAAATTTGCCTGCTCTATTTAGTTAAACAAGATGTCCTATAAAAATCTGATAATCCTAAACTCTAACTTTTTTTCAAACGATTAACAAAAATCAAAAAAGCCTGGACGCCTTAAACAACGAAATTAAACAGTTAGCTAAACTGGAGATTCAAATAATACAATGAAGCATGCTGGCAATAGTTTTTCTTGAAAGGATAAAAACTGTTTAAGGATACGATCTCTCGGCTGTCATCTAACAAGTTTTCTCAAACTAAAAACTATTATGCGCGAAATGGTTAGAAAAACAAAAACGATAAAAGAATAACATAAAACATTTACGTGCAAGATAAGTAAAAATTAGTTGTGCATGCACAGACCGATGCCAGTTACGCCAAACATAACCGAATCAAAACCGAAATTTCAAATAAGCGGTTAAGTACTGCTGCAATGATCAACTTTGTTTGAACCGCCAAAGGTAATGGTCTTCTTCTCTTGATATATAATTAAACACGATCAGATTATTCAAATCTCATCGTGTCAGTTGAATGTCCAGACAAGAGATCAGTACTGATGGTTTTCAAAAAAGTTGATCAATGCAGCAACAATAGACCCAGAAAAGTACGACTAGAGTGTATTAAGTTTGATTTTTTACTTCTTTATAACAATTTTGATATTTTATTTTTAATCATTCATTGCTCCGATGCTGCAGTGCCAGGACGCAAAACAAAGTATGAAAGATTGCACCGGCTATAGCGACCAGTCCTCCAGTGGTTGCAAACATTTCTGGGTTCGTTCTTCGTGCAGTTACCATGACAATAAGATGGACCAAGTTCAACTGCAAACATAACCAATTGTGGCATTAAACGTCTTCAAAGCGAATAGAATTTGATACATGCAGTTTACTTAGCATAACCTGGGACGTCTTACAAGAGCTTAAGCTGATTTTATTGATTAATAATATAGCAGACAAATTATAGACGGAATTCGGCCCTCGATTTATCTTTAATTGCCCTTCGTTTGAAATTTGAAAACTATAGTTCGTCACGCGAGCAAAAATCAAGATGTTGTATTTACAAAACGAATTTTGCGACTCCGGAAGCGAAAAACCCAGGTCTGAACTATGGCTAATATTTTTGCTATATTATTAAAAGGTAATCGAATGAGTCCTCGTCAAAATTTCGAAAAAAATCACTTGTTTTTTGGTCCAATTATGAAAGAATTGTCCTCCATGTTGTCGCGGGCAGTTAATTGGAATTACGCCAAAAGACGCGTGAGTTTTTTCGAAATTTGACTCACCCTCATTCAATTACCTACAATAACTGTGAAACTGAATGTACAAAACGAACTTTTTTATTGCAAACATGTTTCGGCATTCTTATGCCATCATCAGTGCGATTTTATACAATAACTGTAAACCTGAACAAAAGAACAGGCTTCTAAAACAAAGTACACTTACCGCAATACGAGCCCTCAGCAAAAAACGCTTGTCTGCAGTCTTTTGAAAACTTGGAGCAAGAGCTGATATAACTGCAGTGGAAAGAACATAGCTAGCATAGTTCAGGATAAAAAGACGACCATATTTGGTAATCTCTAACTCCACAAGTTCTTCTGCAGTTGTCGCGGTAGTATAAGGTTCCTCAGAGCTAAAATGTACCTGCCACCTAAGCAGTATCTCTGGAAAGACGAACCAACCTAAACCCCAGGAAAATAAAAGTAGGGCTTCAAATCTGAGGTATCTATCCAAGGCTGTTTTTCCATGAGATCCAGAAAAATGAAGATCTTCCGCCGTTTTCAAATAGTAAATGCCCGCAATTGGCCAAGCAGCGGTTCCCCAATAAAATGTACTCTACGGGATCAAAAACACAAACTAAGTTTAACTTATTATCACAATTTGTTATATTTTATGATACCTATTTTCTTTATTCTATGATAGTTAAATATAAAGGAACTGTCTGTACCTCGTTGATTAACTATGGTTTCAAAGGTGTTCTACTCTTAAATTGAAACTTCGTAATTGAAAAATAGATTGAAAACCAGTGCAACAATGTACGACTGATTTCTTACCAACTTTGGATCAGAAGATTGTGATCAGTTGAAGATACAATAAATAAAGCCAAGACTGATCAAACAACGTGAATACTCGGTTCACCTAATGAAGACTGGTATTGATCAATCAAAATATCGTGCGCAAGAGTTTTTATTCCGTCTTTGCTAGTCTCTTTTTGACACGTAACTCTTCATCAAAACTAGCTTGGAGTGCCATTGGAACGGTTGGCATCAATAATAAAACACAAGATATGTTGCTTCAGCTGGCATGGTGATAACGATTTAAGGCCAATTATTCCAGTCATTATCCGTGAATTAATTAGGGTACATTTAATTTACCGTTCAGCCAATAGCTTTTATACTACAGGTCACTATTGGCAAATTATTTAATTACTTTGGCTAAACAACATGTGCCACAACTTCCCTCAATTTCTAAAATATAATTACAATAGCTTTGACGCCGACGATGAAAAATAACTTTTACCCTGAATTTCACAGACAGTAGAGATCGATTTTATCAGTTACATATATATCAGCAGCAATGTTGATTTAAGTTATAGCAACGAGTATCACGAAAAGCAACTATCAAAGGATAATGAAAACACTAAAGAAATAATAATTGAAAACACATTTGTTTAAAAGAGATGTACATTTGAGGTGTTAATCAGTTAATTCAGTGATAAGAACCCAAAAGGCTAAAATCAGATGATGCTGTTAAAGTTTTAGAGTTTTTTACTAGCTTTAGAAATTTTACTCACCGTCAATATGCAGCCCGCAACGAGAAAGGTTGTCATCGCCTGCATAACAAATATAACCCTATGAATATATTTGTTTTGTGCATAGATTAACTTTTACTTTTTGCCTTTAGCTGCAAATGGGAAATGGCATTTTGTTTACCTGATTACAATAACCACAATTTACTTTTAGACCTTTGATCTTTATTTCCTTCAATTACTGCACTTCGTTTTCAGTAGATCCGCATATAATAATATATTTCCCTTTATGAAACCTCAACTTTCTCACAATGACAGTTGTTCTTACGAAGGCTAAACATTGGCTTCCTCGTACCATTGAGCACTTTTCTGCCATCAAACCATGCACTGAAGTGAAATGGTAGGCCAGATGCAGTTGTAAACTTTGCTGCCCCCGACATACAAAAGTGACGGGGCCGGCCTCGTTATGAAAGCCTGCCTAATGCTTGTAGTATGAATGTGGCTTGAATGATAATCACATCAAGGGCATCAAGGTTACGTTGGTACTGATTCCTATCCCTTAATTCTACCAAAAATGATAGTTGCCTTAATGTTAACAAATGTGAAAAGCTCCTGATGTTTTGCCTTAATAGGGACAACTAACTAACAAACAGGGTCGGGTTACCAAACTAGTTGATAAAGAGCAGCAAAACGTAATGAATGTGCAATATACCAAGAATGACAAACATGTAAATGAAAATGCTTTTTATATAGTTTAAAATTGAATTCTCCATAAAAATTATTAAAAATATATAAGGCTAAAAAAGTTTGTTAAAAGTTAAAAGTTAAAAAGTTTTAAACGAACGTTTTCGGTTTACTCAACCATCTTCAGGTTTTATATAGATAGTATCAAATAATTTCGTGGCTTTAGTGTCATTTTAGTTCCTGCAAGTACATAATACTAATACGCATGTACAATCCACACTTATGGCCCAAAATCTCACTAAATCCAATCTAGTCCCCAGAGCCCAAGTTCCTTATGGCCAGCGCCAAGGCCAAAAGGGACGCCGGCTTTGGGAACGAGATTGTTGTGAAGCTTCCACCAACTGATAAGACTAATGGTCGGCTTCGTACCATTGTAGAACTCAGCAACATTGTGCTCTGAAACAATTTGTCTTCGTTTCTCCAGGCCTGAAAAGTTAAGATGGCATTGAAGATGCGATAACAACCAAACGGACGAAGGAAATATTCTGGTACTGGACCCGTAGCATCTTTGTCTTTTACCTTCAATAAAGCAAAAAAACGAAATATGTAAGTACAGTTTATGTAAGTAAATGTAAATCAAAAAGGAATTAACTCATTCTCATGAACGCCAGTAAAATGTTTTTTTTATATGCGTGGTCTAAATTATATAACAAAGTCCTAAAAAGAACAGCAACAGCAGTAAACACAGAAACTATTGTCATTGCGTTTCATAAGCTTAAAAGTATAATGTAATACAAATGATTTCTTTTATTAAGTAATCAATTTTTTAAATTTAAATAACATAAAAGTAAACGTTTGTTTTGGTGCAACATACAATCTATTAAAACATTAGGTCACGATATGACCAAAACAAATTAAAACGAAAGCGTGGTCCGTACGAGTTTCGAACCCATGACCTCAATGTTGTAAGCATGCACAATGCCCTACTGACTGAGTTAACACGACTACGTTGGTTATGAGTTGATATCTGGTTGACAGTATAGGGAAAGGATCGATCGAGACAAAAATCAAACAACAGGAACGTACGAGACTCGAAAACGTGACCTTCGTGGTATTAACACCACGCTCTACTGACTGAGCTAACACACCTACGTTGGTTACGAGGTGATATATTATCTGGCTGATGGTTAAGAGAAGGATCGACCAAGACAAAAATCAAACAACAAGCCCGTACGAGACTCGAACACGTGAGCTTCGCGGTATTAGTACCACGCTCTACCGACTGAGCTAACACACCTACGTTGGTTATGAAGTGGTATGTTACCTGCTTGACGGTTAAGGGAAAGATCGACCGAGACAAAAATCAAACAACTGGTCCGTACGAGACTCGAACTCGTGACCTTTGCGGTATTAGCACCACGCTCTACCGACTGAGCTAACACACCTACGTTGGTTATGAAGTGATATGTTACCTGGTTGACGGTTAAGGGAAAGATCGACCGAGACAAAAATCGAACAACTGGCCCGTACGAGACTTGAACTCGTGACCTTTGCGGTATTAGCACCACGCTCTACCGACTGAACTAACACACCTACGTTGGTTATGAAGTGGTATGTTACCTGGTTGACGGTTAAGGGAAAGATCGACCGAGACAAAAATTAAACAACTGGTCCGTACGAGACTCGAACTCGTGACCTTTGCGGTATTAGCACCACGCTCTACCGACTGAACTAACACACCTACGTTGGTTATGAAGTGGTATGTTACCTGGTTGACGGTTAAGGGAAAGATCGACCGAGACAAAAAT